>JAJOOS010017141.1:0-46542 GCA_029582725.1 Solanum chiquidenum
GTTGTGTTGTTGTTGAAGTTGTTGATTGTGTTGTTGATGTTGTTGATTGTGTTGTTGAAGTTCTTGTTGATTTAGGACATGATTTGGTTGTGTTTTTGAGTGGAATCCACTGTATGTTGAGGGTTTATGATCCCAAGTGTTTGGGAAAAGAATCTTTGAAGTTAAGAGGGTTTAGAGTTGGCATCATGAAGGAGAAAAGTCGGGCAGCTTGCATGAAACAAGTCTGCGTCGCAGATTTGTTCTCTCTGTGAACAAAATCTGCTCTGCGTCGCGGATAGGACGCGGATTCCACTGTTTTCAGAATTTAATTTCGTAATTCTTCTTAAATTTAGATGTCCTAAATTATTCCTAAACATCATGGGGTCCTTCCAAACATAAATCATCACCCTTGAATCCATAATTCAATTCAAGAAAGTTAGGATCAAAGTCAAGTGAAGTTAGAAGTCAAGTGAAGTTAGAGCCAAGCTTAGAAGTTAAGCAAGTCAAGCAAGTTTTTTTAAAGTTGTTCAAGAGTTTTTAGTGAATGTTTTAACTTCATTTTTAAGACTCAAGTTTCAAGTCAAGTAAAAGGGTATAGAGTTTCAAGTCAAGTAAAAGGGTATAGAGTTTCAAGTCAAATAAAGGGTATAGAGTTTCAAGCCAAGTGAAGAGTCTCCAGTTTCAAGTTAAGTCAAGAGCATAAAGTCGAGTCCATTTCTCAAAAGTTATTAGGGAACTATGTATTTCCCAAAGAAGTTTCTAAATGTTTTTACAATTGAGTAAGAAAGGAACATTGATTCCAAAAGAGCCTTTGGGCTAGATTTTTGAGTAATTATCTCAAATTAAAGAAAGATGTGTCTTAAAACACTTATGAGCTAAAGTATATTTTTGGGAGTAGTCTTGAGCACCAAATTGGGGACACGAGTTCATATTAACTCAACTCTCCATAAGAACCATGCGGCCAACATGGGATTTAATGGGTCATACTTTTTAGATGATCACGTAAAGTTAAGCTAGTGGATCCACTTAGTAAAGTTAGCTTTCTATATCACGGCCAAGTATAGGATGGTCCTTGGGCAACGTGAGGTAAAACGTTGTACCACCACTAGGGCTCATAGTGGTGGTTGTCGGTTAAAGAATCTCCCACTAAAGTTATGTTACTTTTATACAAGTAAAGTTAAGTTTGTTATTGCCTTAATCATTAACGAACTAAGTTGTTTACAATGTTTTAAAAGCTTTATATATTGCATGTGTCTTATTGCTTATATATTGAGTTCAGTTATTCATGAGTCGTACAGAGCCAAGGTAAGTGTTCTCTTGTATTCTTTTCAAGCTTAAGTTGTGTTTTAGCCTTCCAGTTCGCATACTCGTACATTCCATGTACTGATGTCAGTTGGCCTGCATCTTATTATGATGCAGACGCAGGTACCCAAGATCAGCATCCGGCACGTCGTTGATCCAGTTGAGCACTCCAGAGTCGGTAGTGAGCCTCCTTGCTTTCCGGAGGACTCGGTTATTTTGTTCTCTTAGTTTTGCTTTATTAGGGTGTTGCGGGGTCTGTCCCAACATCCAACTCAGTATTTTAGAGGCTTCATAGACAGTCAGTCAGTTAGTTTTGAGTCTCTCATCTATGTATATATGTAAAAATTCTATTTTAGGACTCGAGTTGCCTTTCTGGCCATATTTTTATCAGTTAGGTTATCTCATAACCTTGCATTGCATTGAGTTATTCTGTTGAGTTAGGTTTCCGCTGAGTTAAGAAAGCCAGGCCAAGGGTTTGCTTGGGGCCAGCAATGGTCTTCAAGTGCCGGTCCCGCCAAGGGTGTAGGCTCAGGGCGTGACACTAGTGATGATACAATGTTTTACCTCACGTTGCCCAAGGACCATCCTATACCTTGCCGTGATATAGGACCTTACTTAACTTAGTGGATCCACTAGCTTAACTTACGTGATCATCTAAAAAGTATGACCCGTTAAATCCCATGTTTGGCTACATGGTTCTTATGGAGAGTTGAGTTAATATGAACTCGTGTCCCCAATTTGGTGCTCAATACTACTCTCGAAATAAAATTTAGCTCATAAGTGTTTTAAACACATCTTTCTTTAGTTTGAAATAATTTCTCAAAGTTTAGCCCAAAGGCTCTCTTCGAAAACATAGGTCCTTTCTTACTCAAACGTAAAAATATTTATAAACTTCTTTGAGAATACTTAGTTCCCTAATAACTTTTGAGAAATGAACTCAACTTTATACTCTTGGCTTAACTTGAACTTGAGCCTTAAAACGAAGTTAAAACGTTCAATAAAGACTCTTGAAAAACTTTAAAAACTTGCTTCGACTTGCTTCTCAACTTCTCTTGACTTTGATCCTAACTCTTCCTTGAATTGGATTATGGATTCAAGGTTCATGATTTGTGATAGGAAAGGTCTCTTGATGTTTATGAAAGTTTTGATTAGCTAAACTTGACAAAATTTACGAAAACACCGTCTTGGAACAAGTCCGCGACATGGAGATGCTCCTAAATAAATGCTTGCGAAAATAAATTTTGAAACAGTGGAGTCTGCGTCCTGTCCGCGACATGGAGCAGATTTTTGTTCACAAGAGGAACAAGTCCGCGACGCGGACTTTGTTTCATGCAAGCTTCCCAACTTTTCTCCTTCATTTTTCCAACTCTAAACCCTCTTAACTTCAAAGGTTCTTTCCCCAAACCCTTGGGATCATTAAAACCCTTAATATACAATAGATTCAACTCGGCATTCCATCCGAAAACATGTACCAAATCAACAAGAAACTTCAACACAACCACAAGAATTCAACAAACACAACCAATCTTTTTCTCGGATTAAAACAAGTTTGGCACATGGGGGACTAAACTAACCCCACGCTATGATCTCACATACCTTATTAGGGATTACCCCTGACGAAAACCACGATGATCTACACGAATCTCGCTTCTTCTTCTCCTTTCTCCTCTTCTCTCCTTTTCTCTCAAGAACCCTAACTCTCACTTTTAAAAAGGAAAAACTGATATAAAATCAGTCTAGACCCTTAATATAACTAAAATAAATGGTTAGGGAAAATACCAAAATACCCTTACTAAAATCGGACTAAACTGCCCTATGCCAACATCCCAACTTCCAAAGGGGATATCTCACTCATACGAACTCGGAATCGAGCAAACTCGATGGAGCTGGAAAGATCACTCCAAGGGCTTTGCAAACATAACTGGAAATACATCTAACTCATCCTGAGCTAGGAGTTATGACTGTTTGAAGTTGACCAAAAACTCATTTTTTTTCAATACTTAACTAAATTTTCAGATTTGAATTCTTTCTAAAATGATTATTTCCAATTACAAGATTCTTCATAGCTATTTCAAATTGCAAGATGTCACAATAGTGACTTCAATTTTTCAACAACATCAAGGGGAGAAGATGTTGGACTATAATGGAGACAAATTCCTTGATCAAGTCTGTAGTGAACTTTCTCTGTGTAATGAGCACACTATCCTGTTTGTAGAGAATTTCCAAGCCCAAAAAATAGTGTAGTTTTCCTAAATCCTTAATTTTGAACTGGTCATTTAGAAAGGATTTCAAATATGTGATTTCAGCTAAGTTAGTTCCTGTCAATATTATATCATCAACATACACTGCTACTAAAACTGCAGATGAACTATCCCTTTTGTAGAACAAAGAATAGTCACGGGTGGAATGTGAATATCCTCTTGAGTACAGTGCTTCTGACAGTTTCTCATGCCATTGCTTGCTAGCCTGTTTCAATCCATATAGGGACTTATTTAACTTGCAAACAAGTCCCTTTTCATTAACTTGAAGTCCTTTTGGGAGATCCATATAAACTTCTTCATTTAGGTCTCCATGCAAAAATGCATTGTTCACATCTAGTTGGTATAAGTCCTAGCCCTTCTTTACTGCTAAACTGATCAAAGTTCTCACAGTAGTCATCTTAACTACTGGGGAAAATGTTTCAGTATAGTCAATCCCAGTTTGCTGAGTATATCCCTTCACCACAAGTCTAGCTTTGAACCTCTCAATTGTTCCATCAGCCTTGTGCTTGATTTTGTAGACCCATTTGCAGCCAATTGCCCTCTTTCCTGCAGGTAGATGAACTAAATCCCAGGTATTGTTAGCATGTAAGTCTTCAAACTCAAGAGTCATTGCTGATTGCCAAGCAGAATTCATGACTGCCTCCTCATATGAGTTTGGCTCACTGTCATGACTGATGTTCCTAACTAGCTGTTAACTTTCTGGATTAAAACTAGTGAGTGAAACGTGTTGTTGGGTAGTGGTATCATGGTGGTGATATGGGGATTGAGGTTGTAGGTTAGGTAAGTTGTATTTGTATTCATGAAGGTATCTTGGCACATATTAAGTTCCTTCAACTCAACCAGATTTCTTATCTCTTTGGGTATTTCACCTGAAGAAAGAATGAATACTAACTAGTTAGTTCAATACAGTATAAATTGTACTCTTTGCTATCACTTTGAATACGTACCAGTAAATCTATTTTGGTGAAAATATAAAAATTGCATCTTGGTTAAGTTGCCAATATCGCGTGGTAAGGATCCCTTGAGATTGTTCGTCTCTAGTGAAACAAATTGCAACGATGAGATATTGAATATGGAGATCGGGATAGAGTTGGTAATCTGGTTTCTCTCCACGCCTAACTCCATCAAATTAACAAGATTTCTGATTTCTTGTGGAATTATCCCTGCATTTAATGTGTAATAAAAAAAGATCTAAGGTAATTAGATACAATAGTACTAGCATTCTGTGGAAAATTAAAGTTGATTTTTTGGAGGTACAAAAAATATCTTAGATATTTGGTAGAACTTTCTAGAATTTTGCAGAGTAAATATCTTTGATATTTATACTTAAGAAAAATCTAGAGGTTCTAGATAATTAGATATTTATAATAAAGTATAGAAATATCTAGGCTCTTCTAAGATTTTTATTGTAGAAGTATCTAGAATAATTTCTAGAAGCATCCTTATACAAGTATAAATAGGGGTGGCATTAGACATTTATATGTAACCCAAGAACAACCCAAATAAAAGGGTCTTCTTCCATATCCAAGTTCTCCTTTCTAACTTCCTCTTCTTTAGTTGAATCTTTCGATCTTAGTTAACGATCTTGGGCTAGCAGAAGGTTACCCGATTATACTTTTCTTCTGCTATTCTCTACATGGTATCAGAGCCATAACCATACGTTGGTTTCTGGATTTTATTTCAAGATCGGGTTGGTGGTAGATTCAACTAGTTTGTGTAAATGGATTGTGTAAATGGATTTAGGCAGCCGTGTTAATGGACTGGGGATGGAGTTGTTGAATCAGTCCAATTATAAGGTATGGAAGACATGTATGGAATCATACCTTGTGGGAGAGGATTTGTGGGATGTTGTTGACGGGAGTAACACAAGTCCTCCTGCTGACGGACCAGAAAATAGCAGTGCGTACAACAAGTGGAAGCAAATTAATGGAAAGGTGGAGTTTTTTTTGTTATTGAAGGCAAAACAATAGGAAATAAAAAAATGTTACCTCGAACCCACAAGCGTGATGGGTTACAAGTGCAACTTTAACCAACTCGCCTTGATGAATTTTAGGTTATAAAAGTGCACAATTATATATATAATCTTTAATATATAATTTGTTTCGAAAAATTATCGGGTGCACGTACCCTCACGGACCAATGTAGGTCCGCCTCTAGCCAACAGTGACAACATATAATTACTCTTTTTTATATAATAAATTAGCTGAAGACTTTGAATATTTCTCTCTGTCTCAACACTTTCTTTCACTACACTAATCTCAATATAAACACGATATAATACTTTTCATCTTTTACCCTCTATGTTTTCCTGTATATAAAATAATGAAAGACCTTCACTATTTATAGAAAGATTATAGGTAGTAAATGAAATGTTGTTGCACAATCACATTTGACATGAGTCATTTTAATTAAATATTGAAATGCTCAAATACTTGAACTGCATTTTGCTCCAACACATTACATAAGAACACTGCGCAAAACTAAAGGTAAAAGAACACAAACTCACTCATCCTCTGCATCAGTAAAAAGCACAAAACAAAGGATAGTCATTCTGTTTCAAGATTTGCAAGATGGTCAGTTTAGTTTTAGTTAAAAGGAAATAGTGACATTTATTGCAACCATCTAGAATTTCTGAAAACTGAATCATGCACAAATCAAGTGCTAAAACAAAACAGAAGCAATCTTTACATGAATCCAAAAACAAGTTATTGATTTGTAACAAGAGATTCTGAGAAAATGCTCAACACGTAAGAAGTTGAATCTTGATCTTCTGTAGCATCCCTACAACATCTTTCATGTTTGTCCTTCTTGCCGGAGATTCAGCACAACAATCTAATGCTACTTTCAGGATTGATGCCACGACGTCTAACTCCTTCCGTAAGTGATTATCTGTTGGTGTAACCAAGTTGGAATCCACAACGTCCATTACTGCCTCTGGGAGTGAAAAACTCACCCATTGCTTCAAGCTAAGATCTCCCTCAAACTCATTAGGCTTTCTCCTAGTAAACGTTTCAAGCAACATGATCCCGTAACTATAGACATCACATTTTACTGACACCAGTCCATCCAGTCCATACTCTACAGTCAAACAATTAATTAAAAGATGCAATATACTTTCTTGATTGAAAAAAAAAAAGACGAAAAATCAATGTCCAAATTAGCAAAAACAAAGAGACGTACCCGGTGCAATATAACCAAATGTTGCTAACGTTTTAGTGTATAAATCACTCTCATCTTCACCAAGCAGTTTTGAAATACCAAAGTCGCTTAGGTGGGCAACCATATCCTCATCCAGCAAGACGTTACTAGGCTTCAGGTCACAGTGAATCACCGGAGAGGAGCATCCATGATGAAGATATTCCAAAGCACATGCCACATCTACCATAATGCTTAGTCTCTGCCTGATGTCTAGGAAGTAGTTGTGCGAATACAAATACTTCTCAAGACTTCCATTAGGCATATACTCGAGCACTAAAGCCTTAAAATCCAGGTTGGAGCAACTAGTGATGACTTTCACGAGATTCCTATGGCGAAGGCTGCGCAAAACTTCACATTCTGTATCAAAACTCTTGAATGCCGCTTCCAGTTGCAGATTGAACACTTTAACTGCAATGGCAGTCCCACTCCTGAGAACGCCTTTGTAAACAGAGCCAAAACTTCCAGAACCAATCAGATTAGTACTCTCGCTAAGTGAATCAGTTGCTTGGAGCAGTTCATAGTATGAAATTCTTTCCGTTGTTGCGATAGACAATGAATCAGCTCGTTGAGGAACTCTTTTACCTCTTCTATACCTTATCCATACGAACACAAAGGCAATAGGAACAAATACAAGTGCAATTCCCAGCATAAGAAATAGAGCAAACATTTGTTTCCTATTTGATCTGTGCTTTGATGAAGTGGGGCATCGCGGGACACTAAATCTTGAAGAACCACACAATGCTTCATTGTCGATGAAAAACTGACTCGAGAGGTTCTTGAAAGGACCCCCCGAGGGTATTTCACCATACAATTTGTTGTCAGAAACATTGAAATACTTGACGTATTGAAGTTTCTCCATAGACATAGGAATGGTTCCGGATATATTATTATGAGAAATGTCTAGGAATTCCAAACCTACCATGTTGCTCACTGAGTCAGGTATAGATCCTTGCAACTTGTTGTGTCTCAAAGAAAGATGCACCAGATTTTGCAATCCTCCAATTTCCCTAGGAATTCCACTTGAGAATTGATTCATCGACAGATCCATTTGTGTCACAGCTTTTAGATTTCCAATTTCCGGAGGTAAAGAACCAACCATGTTGTTTGATGACAAGTTAAGAACCATTAGATTTTTAAGATTTCCTAAGCTTGTTGGTATATTGGAACTCAATTTATTGGAATACATATGTATCTCTCTAAGGGAAGTGACGTTCCCTAAACAATTAGGAAGAGATCCTGAAAGTTGATTTTGTCCCAAGTAAATAGCACCCAAATGCTGCAATTTACATAAATTATCTCCAATAAATCCCGTAAGCTTGTTGTTGTTCAAGTACAGGCGCTGAAGGTTTCTCAAGTTACGAGTTGAGGTAGGAATTGATCCAATCAAGTTATTATTAGAAAGATCAAGGTCTAATAAGCTGCTTAAGTTGCCAACTTCATTTGGAATCTGACCGCTAATCTTGCAAGCAGCGGCATAAAACTTTACAAGAGATTTGGAGAAATTCCCTACGGAGACCGGAAGCATGCCATTTAGAGGGTTGAAAGATAGATTAAGAAATGTTAAATTTCTGCAATTGTTTAAGGAAGTGAGGAAGCTTAAAAATGAATCACTGGTTAAATTGTTTCCCCACAAGTTTAGGAAGTTTAGATGAGTCAAATATCCAAGAGAATTGGGAATCAAGCCACTGAGTTTGTTATCTGAAAGCTCTAGATCAGTAAGCTTTGAACAATTGGAGATAGAATGAGGAATAGTCCCAAAAAGATTGGTTAAGGTATGCAGATAAAGTATTTCAATGTTGGGTAAGGTTGAACCTATGTTTGGTGGTAGAGTTCCTGATAGATTGTTGTCTGAAAGTTGAATTGTTCTCAGTCGTGATATGTTGAAGATCTCCGTTGGAAGTGAACCACTAAAACTATTAAACCCAACATCAAATTCCTCCAACTCAACGAGATTTCTTATATCTTTGGGTATTTCACCTGTCAACACGTGAAGAAAGAATGAGTGTAACTAGCTAGTTCAATACAGATCTCTATAACTTTGAATACGTACCAGTAAACCTATTTTCCTTAAGATTTAAGAATTGCATCTTGGTTAAGTTGCCAATCTCCCGTGGTAAGAATCCACTAAGATTGTTGCCCCACAGTAACAATGATTGCAGCGATGAGATATTGAATATGGAGATCGGGATAGAGCCGGTAATCTGGTTATTCTCCACGCTTAAGTCCACCAAATTAACAAGATTTCCGATTTCTTGTGGAATTATACCTGCATTCAATGTGTAATAAAGAAAGATGTGAGGTAATTAGATACAATATATAGTAGTAGCATTCATAAGATAAAACATATATACCTGTGAAATGGTTGTATCCGAGATACAATTTCTGCAAGTTACTCAATTTTCCAATTTCATTATGTATTGGTCCATCAAAATTATTTCCAGATAGAGACAATATTTGAAGTCGTGAACAATTTGACAAGCTTGTAGGCATATGACCATCAAGCTTGTTTCTGGATAGATAAAACTCTTTGAGTATTGGGAGATCACTGCATAAACCATTGGGAAGATCTCCTGATAGGCTATTATATGAAAATGCAATGACTTCAATTCTAGAAATATTGAATATTGTGAATGGTATAGAACCTGTAAGCTGATTTTGTTCTATGGACAACGACTTCAGGTTGTGAAGATTGCCAATCTCTTCTGGGATGTTTCCTTCAAGTAAATTGGTAGATATTTCTAAAATCTCCAACCTTGAGGCATTCGAGAGTGACGGAGGAATGGAACCAGTAAAACTGTTACTCCTAAGGTTTACAACTTCAAGTTGGTGTAAATACCCAAACCAAGAAGGAATTTCCCCACTGAAGCTGTTTAAACTTAAATCAAGAAACTTAAGCCGATGCAAATGTGCCATTTCTTGAGGCAAATTTCCATGGAAATTGTTACTTCCCAAATCAAGAGAAACAAGAAATGTGAGGTTTCCAAAATCACGGGGAATTCTGCCTGTAAGAGCCAAGTTGGAAAGCTTCAACGACTTCACTCGCTGGTGACGAGAACCACAAATGACTCCAACCCAACGGCAAACAGAAATAGCAGGAGACCAACTTTCATTCAACAAGTGAAAGGGGTCAGAACTAATTTGGGATTTCAAAGAGAGAAGAGCTAATTGATCAGTGTTAATGTTGGTTTGGGCCATAACATAGTGAGGCAACAAGAGTATCGTTAAGAATAAAATAGTGAAGGCTTTCTCCATTAGTGCAACTATTAGTACTAGTAACCTGTGGTTTTGAGACTTTAATTAGCAATACGATCTGAGATTTTTCCATTCAACCAAGTCTTTCACATCTCAATCAGAATTGTCAAATATGGTGGCAAAAAAATTCCTCTAATCAGCCAATTAAGACATGGCAAGTAAACCAAGTTTTGCTTTATTTATTGTGTGCTTAATAGTCTTGCTTTCATATTCTCTAGAATTGTGTGATGAAAAGTAGGACCTACAGTGGAAAAGGACCTCTGCTAAATTTGTTTTACTAATATAGTTATATCTCATTATTATTATTCTTTTTTTACCTCTGATTTATGCATCATTTCTTAATTACCTTTTTCTCAAGTGTTATTATATTTTCTATAATTGCATTGATAGTCCATTTGAGATAACATTATGTACTCATAACTTATACAAGTATTAATTACGTTGATTTTTAAATTATAAAACAAACTGTGTATTAATTTCAGACATGAATAGCTAGCTAGTAAACGTTGTATAACTTAGCAAAATTAAAACTATTTTCAATTAACTAACAATGACATGGATGAACATTTTTTCAAATGAAAATGACATAGATAAACTAATTTTCTAAACGAATGGAATAGATTATAAGTTTTTTTTCTCAAAGTACAATGGCATAGTTGCCTCTTTTCCCTTTAAAGAAAGAAGAGTTAATGATAGTTGGTGATAGAATACACAAACACATGATAGTTTATGTATGAATCTTACAAAAGAAAATACACTTGGTGTGTTCTTGATCATTATCGCTTCTCACTTGGGAGATAAAAAGTACAAAATTAAATGAGATATTTGACTAAGCTTATAGGCTCGTTAAACTAACTTATAAAGTTATAAACAATGTTTTTAGCTTAATTACGTGCATATTTAGTAAACATTTAAAGTACTTATAAACGACTAACACCTGTCAAAAGTCATAAGTTGATTTCTCTAACTTATTAATTTTTAGGTTCTGAACTTTTGATTTGACCCAGTCTCTTACTATTTTGTCCATTTTTTTAAAAATTCTCAAAAAATACTTTTTCCAATATAAATCTCGTAACTTCCTCTTCACTGAGATATACAGTGTTCCTCTTTTTCTTTACAAGGTCACATTTAGATTTATACTTTTTTTTAAAAAACAAATTAAGGTTATTTTAATAAAAGAACAACTTACCAATACACTATTTACCAAATACATAAATCTTTATTATAAGTTTAATCACTTTTATTTGAACACGTAATCACATCATTTTTTTAGGCATAATACATAAATATATTTTTTAATTTGACCTCAATTGGATATCTACGTCCTTCAACTTTGAATGTGTACAAGTATACACTTAAATTTGTATAACATTGAACAAATAGACACACGTGTTCTAAGTGACATAATACATATAAGATGTCACGTAGGATGGAAATTGCAACATAGAACGCCACGTAAGATGTGTGTATGTACTTGTTCAACTTTACTCAAGTTTAAGTGTTTACTTGTGCACACTTAATATTGGAGGATATAGATATCAGATAAAACTAATGTACTTGTTCAACTTTACTCAAGTTTAAGTGTTTATTTATGCACACTTAATATTGAAGGATATAGATATCAGATAAAACTAAGTTAAAGAGTACATATATGTGTTATTATAATGATATTTAAGCCTGCTTTCAAGCATCTCCACTAATTCCATATAGATACTTGTCATCTCCGATCAACCACACCAATACACATGTGTTTTATGTTGCCATTCTAATAACAATCGATGCTTTCAAGGATTAAATATCAGTTGTTTGATGAACAAATTGTGAACTTGTCTCAAGTCTAGTCTCCATAAGAGTTAGCTAGATTAGCTTATTCTGCCTATTTCACAAGTTTTGCTAGACTGACAATATATATTTGGTGCTATCAGCTTCAATCTACATATAAATTATTCACTAGTACTCTTACTGAGTGGATATATGTGTAACCTACGTAACCAGAAACTAGTATAAACTACAAATTTGGTTGGTGAGAATAATAGTAATATCTGATATAAATTGCTTACAGATTGGTAAAAGTAATAATATCAATTATAATTTTTATCTACATAAGAAATAAATGGTTGGTTGATATAAAATATATATATTTTTTAATAAAATATAAACTTGTGGCCAATACTTGTATTTGAAAAATGTAAAATCATGATATAGAATTTCCAAATCAAGCTTTGATTTCCCGGGACATGAATCATTATTTTTCAACTGCAGGAGCTGAAAAGTGGTTATTTGTTGAATTTTAGGGAATGATTTTCCCTTCATTGTTTCAAGCACTCACTCAGGTATGGAATCTATCCCTTATTTTCAAGACACAGATGAAGCAATTAGTACATGAATGCGTAGCTTACTGCATGATTTGTTGCCCGCAACATGTTCGACGTTTTGCCTAAATGAATTTCTGCAAATTGTTTTGTGTTTTCTACCAATCTTAAGTGTTCAACAATGTACGATTTTGAGTCAGTGAATTCAGTCATTGATGTTTGTGTAGTTTGCCTGCATTTCAAATTACGATTTTGAGTCGTGGATTCCGTCATTGATTTTGAGTCATGGATTCAGTCATTGATGTTCAACATGAATGCATTTTTTGTCATTGCTCTTTTTGTTTGTT
Source organism: Solanum chiquidenum (assembly GCA_029582725.1). Lineage (NCBI taxonomy): Eukaryota > Viridiplantae > Streptophyta > Magnoliopsida > Solanales > Solanaceae > Solanum > Solanum chiquidenum. The sequence goes on from JAJOOS010017141.1 coordinate 12,652, forward strand.
GTCTTGATGTCTTAGTGTTTCCCATGTAAAACATTTACTATATTACTTGCCTATTTGTATTCATATAGTTTATTCCTCTTACAATTTACAAAATGATCATTCTCCTTCAAGATTTTCAAGAGGATCAATTTGGTTTTAGTTTTTAAGAGGAAACAGTGAAATTTATTGCAACCAACTAGCATTTCTGAAAACAGAATCATTCACAAATCAAGTGCTAAAACAAAAACAAAAAAAGTGATCGATTCGGAACAAGAGATTCATAGAACATGCTCAGCATGCAAGAAGTTGAATCTTGATCTTCTGTAGCATCCCTACAACATCTTTCATGTTTGTCCTCCTTGTCGGAGATTCAGCACAACAATCTATTGCTACTTTTATGATTGATGCCACGATATCTAACTCCTTCTGTAAGCGATTATCCATTGGTGTAACCAAGTTGGGATCCATAACGTCCATTACTGCCTCTGGGAGTGAATAACTCACCCATTGCTTCAAGCTAAGATCTCCCTCAAACTCAGTAGGCTTTCTCCTAGTAAACATTTCCAGCAACATGATCCCGTAACTATAGACATCACATTTTATTGACACCAGTCCATCCAGTCCATACTCTACAGTCAGACAATTAATTTAAATATGCAGTATACTTTCTTGATTGGAAAAAAAAAAGGATGAAAAATCAATGTTCAAATTAGCAAAAACAAAGAGACGTACCCAGTGCAATATAACCAAATGTTGCTAACGTTTTAGTGTATAAATCACTCTCATCTTCACCAAGCAGTTTTGAAATACCAAAGTCACTTAGGTGGGCAACCATATCCTCATCCAACAAGACGTGACTAGGCTTTAGATCACAGTGAATCACGGGCGAGGAGCATCCATGATGGAGATATTCCAACGCACATGCCACATCTATCATAATGCTTAGTCTCTGGCTGATATCTAGGAAGTAGTTGTGCGAATACAAATACTTGTCAAGACTTCCATTAGGCATATACTCGAGCACTAAAGCCTTAAAATCCAGGTTGGAGCAACTAGTGATGACTTTCACAAGATTCCTATGGCGAAGGCTGCGCAAAACTTCACATTCTGTATCAAAACTCTTGAATGCCGCTTCCAGTTGCAGATTGAACACTTTAACTGCTATGGCAGTCCCACTTCTGAGAACACCTTTGTAAACAGAGCCAAAACCTCCAGAACCAATCAGATTACTCTCGCTAAGCAACTCAGTTGCTTGGAGCAGTTCATAGTATGAAATTCTTTCTCTTGTTACGGTAGACAATGAATTGGCTTGTTGAGGATCACTTTTACCTCTTCTATACCTTATCCATACAAACAGAAAGGTAATAGGAACAAGTACAAGTACAATTCCCAGCACAAGAAATAGAACAAGCATTTTTTTCCTATTTGATCTATGCTTTGATGATGTGGGGCATGGTGGGACACTAAACCTTGAAGAACCACACAATGCTTCATTGTTGATGAAAAATTGACTCGAGAGGTTCTTGAAAGGACCCCTCGAGGGTATTTCACCGTACAGCTTGTTGACAGAAGCATTGAAATACTTCAGGTTTTGAAGTTTCTCCATAGACATAGGAATGGTTCCTGATATATTATTATGAGAAATGTCTAGGAATTCCAAACCTACCATGTTGCTCACTGTGTCAGGTATAGATCCTTGCAACTTGTTGTGCCTCAAAGAAAGGTACTCAAAATTTTGCAATCCTCCAATTTCCCTAGGAATTCCATTTGAGAATTGATTCATCGACAGATCCATATGTGTCACAGCTTTTAGATTTCCGATTTCTGGTGGTAAAGAACCAACCATGTTGTTTGAGGATAAGTCAAGCTCCATTAAATCCTTAAGATTCCCTAAACTTGGTGGTATATTGGAAATCAATTTATTGGAACCAAGATGTATCAATCTAAGGGAAGTAACATTCCCTAAACAATTAGGAAGAGATCCTAAAAGTTGATTTTGTCCCAAGTAAATAGCACCCAAATGCTGCAATTTACAAATGTTATCTCCAATAAATCCTGTAAGTTTGTTATCACTCAAGTTGAAGCGCTGAAGGTTTCTCAAGTTGCCAATTGATGTGGGAATTGATCCAACCAAGTTGTTTCCAGAAAGATCAAGCTCTAATAAGTTGCTTAAGTTCCCAATTTCATTTGGAATTTGCCCTTTAATATTGCAAGAACTGGCGTAAAACATTGTAAGAGAATTTGAAAGGTTCCCTGCAGATACTGGAAACATGCCGTTTAGAGGGTACAAAGATAGAAAAAGAATTGTTAAATTTCTACAATTGGTTAAGGAAGTGAGGAAGCTAAACGATGAGTCACTTGTTAAATTGTTTGTTGCCAAGTTTAGGAACTGTAGATTATCCAAATATCCAAGAGAATTGGGAATCAAGCCAGTGAGTTTATTATTTGAAAGCTCTAGATTAGTAAGTTTTGAACAATTGGAAATAGAATGAGGTATAGTCCCAACAAGATTGGTTAAGACACTCAAATAAAGCTCTTCAATGTTGGGTAAGACAGATCTATGTTTGATAGAGTTCCTGATAGATTATTGTTTGTAAGAGAAATTATCCTCAAGCGTGAAGTACTGTTGAACATCTCTATTTGAAGTGAACCACTGAAACTATTTAACCCGAGACTAAGTACCTCCAACTCCATCATATTGCTTATCTCTTTGGGTATTTCACCTAAAGAAATTAAGAATGAGTTAGTTCAAGCTAGTATAAGTTTACAATTTTGCTATCACTTCGAAAACGTACCAATAAATGTATTTTCTCTAAGATCTAGAATCTGTATCTTGGTTAAGTTGCCAATCTTTGGTTGTAAGGATCCCTTGAGATTGTTCCGCCATAGTCCAAAACGTTGCAGTGAGGAGATATTGAATATGTTGATCGGGATAGAGCCACTAATCTGGTTATCCTCCATGCCTAAATCCGCCAAATTAGCAAGATTTCCCAACTCTTGTGGAATTATTCCTGCAGTTCAAGTTCAATATTACAAGTGTTCATAAAAGAATTAATAATGTTGTAGCTAGGATCGTACCTGTGAAATGGTTAGATCCAAGATACAATATCTGCAAGTTACTTAATCTTCCAATTTCACTATGTATTCGTCCGTCAAACTCATTGCCTGATAAATTCAATATTTGAAGTTGTGAACAATTTGACAAGCTTGTAGGCATATGACCACGAAGTTTGTTTGTGGATAGATAAAGCCCTTTGAGCATTGGGAGACCATTACATAAACCATTGGGAAGATTTCCTGATAAGCTATTGTCTGTAAATGCAATGAATTCGATTCTAGAAATATTGAAAATTGTGAATGGTATAGAACCCGTAAGTTTATTATGTTGTATGGACAACAATTTCATCTTTGTGTAGATTGCCAATCCCTTCTGGAATGTTCCCTTGAAGTAAATTACGAGATAAATCTAAAGCCTCCAACCTTGAGGCATTCGAGAGTGACGGAGGAATAGAACCTATGAGATTATTTCCATACAAGCTTAATACTCTCAGGTTTATAAGACTACCAATCACTTCTGATATTTCACACTCTATGGAATTGAAATTCAGATTCAAAGTCTCAAGTGTGGAAATATTAGAAAATGAAGAAAGGATGGAACCAATGAAACTATTATTTCCTAGCTTTAGAACTTGAAGTTGGTGTAAAAACCCGAACCAAGAAGGAATTTCCCCTCTAAAGTTGTTGAAACTTAAATCAAGAAACTTAAGCCGATGCAAATATGCCATTTCTTGAGGCAAATATCCCTGGAAATTGTTGCTTCCCAAGTCAAGAGAACCAAGAAATGTGAGGTTTTCAAAATCACAGGGAATCCTGCCTGTAAGAACCATGTTGGAAAGATTCAAGGACTTCACCCTCTGGTGATGAGAGCCACAAGTGACTCCTACCCAACGACAAACAGAAATAGCGGGAGACCAGCTTTCATTCAAAAAGTGAAAGGGATCTGAAATGATTTGAGATTTTAAAGAAAGAAGAGCTAATTGATCAGTAGTAATGTTGGTTTGGGCCATAACATAGTGAGGCAACAAGAGTATTGTTAAGAATAAAATAGTGAAGGCTTTCTCCATTAGTGCAAATATTAGTACTAGTAACCTGTGGTTTTGAGACTTTAAATAGCAATAAGATCTTTTTTAGGAGATTTTTCTATTCAATACCAATACCACCAAATCAACCAAATCTTGCTTTCATAATTCACTAGAATTCTATAGTCAAAATTAGTGCTGCATTTATCAACTTACTACTCCTACAATATGTATGAGAGGTTGGCAAAAAGTTGAAGTGGCAGACCAAGAAAAAAAATATTGCTAGTGTTTGACTTGGAAAGGAATCACCACTAACTTCTATAATCATAATGTATGGATGCTCAAGATATAGTGTACAATTTCTTCAAGATATACTCTAATTAGTTACTTCAAGTTTGTCAAAGAATCCAAACCAAGAAGGACCTCAACTATGAAGTTGTTCAAACTTAAATCAAGAAACTTGAGCCGACACAAGAGTGTGTCATTTCTTGAGGCAAATTTCCCTGGAAATTGTTGTTTACTGTTAGAGTGAGTTGAAGTTTTACATTGGTTAGGGAATAGATTGACGATCTATTTAATAGACTTGGGTAATCCTCTCCTCTTGAGTTACTCTAGAATTGTGTGATGAAAAGTAGTGCCACATTTACTATCTTATACTACTATACTGATGCTACATTTCTTTTCTTTTTTTCTCAGGTACTAGCAACTCTCTGACTCTTATGCTAAACACCCTCAAGAATTATGAACACATCTCTGGTCAACTAGTGAACACGAATAAATCTTGCTATTTGGGGACTCCAAACACACATGCTGATACAAATTGAGGAATTAAATCAATCCATTGACATAACTGGTAAAGTTGGACTTGGTGACATGTGACCAGAAGGTGTGGAAATAACCTTTTGTAGAAATGCAGGGTAAGGACTAAGGACCCTTGCAGTTCGGTCCTTTCCTGAATCCCACACATAGCGGGAGCTTAGTGCACCGAATTGCTTTATATTGGCTTCAACAACAACAACTTTCCTTTTATATATCTTGGATATCCAAACTAGTTGTGAAGAAAAAAGGTGGCATACTTTAGTGGCCAAGATCACTGGAAGTTACAAGGAAACTTATATATCTGTGATTGATCCCCCTAAAACAATGAAGAAGCAAATTGTAAGTTACATCTAACTTTTCCAGCTCACGTAGTTTGTTACATCAGTTTCAAAAGGATAAGTTGTGTTGGAATTGATAAAGTTCTATGGAATTCATAATTGCTCAAAAGGACTAGTTAAAGTAGTGGTTAAGGCGCGTAGAGATACTTTTACAACGATTGCTACACACCAGCCTTACTAACTTGCTTTGAAGAATCCATCATTTATATATGTTTGAGGCCGTTGAAAAAAAATGTGGGATAAGGATTGATTTCACATCATGGAAAGATGGGACTTAAGAATATCTCTCCACTAGGACATATAGTGGAAAAGGACCTATCAAATTTCCTAATATGGTAATATCTCATTATTATTCTTTATCATATTTTTGACCTCTGATTTATGCATCATTTCTTAATTACCTTTTTCTCCTTTTTCTCAAGTGTCATCGTCTTTTTGTTATTATGATTTCTATAATTGCATTGATAGTCCATTTGGGATAAGATAATATACAACATTTCTAATAACTTATACATATATTAATTGCCTAAATTGCAAAACAAACATTCTAATAATTTTAGACATGAATAACTAGCTAGTAAATTTTGTATAACTAATGGTGGAATTAATACATTAATAAGTTGGTTCTTTACTAGCTACAATTGACTCCTTAGCTAGTTATGTAGATGTTAGTAATGTTCTTATTCGGTAGGGAATATATGTATAATTTTATGCAGAAATTAGTTAGTCATGTATTAATTATTCCAACTTTTATTCATAACTTATGCATACATTAGTTATGTGAAATCAAACACCGTATTAATTTTATACATGAATAATTTACCTCCTAACCAACTACCACATATGATATATTACTTATGCACGACGTAACACCTGCATAACTCATCATCAAACCAGTTACCAAACGACCCCTTAGTTAATTCAAGGTAAATGCGCTTAACCAAATATTATAAGGATTAAAATAGAAATTTATCAATAATATAGGGACTAAGAGTGCAATTATTCCTTTTTGAAAAAAAATTATTACTAAATAAATAAATTGGTAGTTACCTAAAACTCTAGGGGCCTAAATGAATATCTAAAAAGACAGAAAGCAAGAAAGAGAAGACAGAGAGGAAGAAGAAAAAAACCACTACAGGAAAGAGCTGTATTCACATGGGATGCTATTTTAGCTAATGGGTCCTTTCTCTCTCTTAATTCAACCGACAATTATGAGCTTTGAATCATAAAGTTAAGAGTGGACTGAGGAAAAAAAATTCTTCTTCCTTCTTTCTACTTTCCCTTTTCTTGTTTTTTTTTTCCAAAATTTTCTTTCTTTGATTTGGAGCTGGGAAATTATGGCTGATGATAAGGTAAGCATTTTGCTTTCTGGGTATTTTTTTTTATGTACAAAAGTTCATAACTTTACTTGTTAAGTTGTTTCATTTTTGGAAATATTTGTGTTGTTGCCCCTTTAGATCAAATTTCAGTACTAATCTGAGTTTAAGTATCATTTTGCTTTGTGGGTTATAACTTTACTTGTTATATGTTGTTTTCTCTGCTAGTTTCATTTCTTGGAATATTTGTGTTGTTGCCCCCCTTTAGATCAAATTTTAGTACTAATCTGAGTTTAAATGCCATTTTCCTTTCTGGGTATTTTTTTTATGTAGAAAAAAATTATAAGCTTACTTGTTATATGTTGTTTTACTTTCTGCTAGTTTCATTTCTTGGAAAATTTTAAGGGAATGTTTGTGTTGTTGCCCATTTAGATCAATTTTCAGTACTAATCTGAGGTTAAATCTAATTTGCTTCGTGGGTATTTTATTTTATGTACAAAAAGTTCATAACTTTACTTGTTATATGTTGTTTTTCTTTCTGCTACTAGTTTCATTTTTTTGGTTATTTTTAGTGGGAATATTTGGGTTGTTGTTTCTTGGATTCAAAGTATAACTGCCCCTTTAGATCAAATTTCCTTACTAATTTGAATTTAAATACCATTTTGCTTTCTGGGTATTTTTTTTTATGTACAAAATGTTCATAACTTTACTTGTTAAAGTTGTCTTCCTTCTGCTAGTTCCATTTTTGGAAATTCTTAGTGGGAATATGTAGGTTGTTGTTTCTTGGATTCAAAGTATATTGCTCCTTTAGATCAAATTTCACTACTAATCTGAGTTTTATTACTATTTTGCTTTGTTATTTTTTTTTATGTAGAAAAAGTTCATAACTTTACTTGTTAAGTTGTTTTCTTTCTGCTAGTTCATTTTGGAAAACTTTTGTGGGAATATTGGTTGTTGTTTCATTACTAATCTGAGTTAAAATGCCTGCAGCACTGTACAAATCTGTTTTGGCCTCTTTTTTTTCAGTTGTATTTTTGTGATTCTTGATTGCAAATCTAGGTCTAGTCTTTAGCTTCTAGTAGGAGGTAATTTTTTTTGTATTGTTTTTCAGAATTTCTTCGTATTGAATTAAAAATAAGAGTATGAGCTTGTTACCCCTTTCTCTGAGTCTCAAACTAGCAATTTTGTGCTCTCAAAATTAGTTTCAGTTTCAAAGATTGATTTTTTTTTGTCATTCAAGATTTTCCATTTGCTGATCTGGTAGTCTTTTAGAAATTTAGCTGATGATACCTGATCTTTGTTAAGCCTTTTGGGGATACCTGCTACCTTCAAGAATATGCACCTATTAAGTACATGACCTGATCCACAGTTTCTCCGAGCTTGTGTAAATCATTTCTTGTTCATATACTTGAATGTTGTTTATCGAAGTATATCTAGTTGCACAAATGTTTCTAATAATAGAAGCTTTCATATTTCTTCGTATGTCATGCTTCAAATTCGGGATTGTTAAAGTTTGTGTGGCTTTTGGTCGGTAGTAGTGTTACATGTTTTTAGTATGATAATGCTGTATCAGGTTTTAGAAATTGCTTGTCTGAGATCTGTGTTCGATGTGGATTGTAGGAGATGTCTGCTCCTGTTATGGATGTGAATGGGGGAGTCACGGGTCATATAATTTCCACTACCATTGGAGGTAAAAATGGTGAGCCAAAGCAGGTAAGAATGCGGTCAATGTGGAATTATGAACGTTTGTTATTGAGTTTGGCTCCTATTGAGTGCTGAATTATGTGAATAATTTATTTCTTATTGAAAATTGAAAATGTGTTTGGCTTTTCGAATAATTTGGTGCAGACAGTCAGTTACATGGCTGAACGTATTGTGGGGACTGGATCATTTGGAGTTGTTTTTCAGGCAAGTGGGCACAAATTTTATTTGTTTAACTAATTGCTGTACCATTTATTAACTTTTGGTCGATTGCTACCTGTCTCGTGTAGGCAAAATGCCTGGAAAATGGGGAGACAGTTGCGATAAAGAAGGTTTTACAAGATCGTAGATACAAGAATCGGGAACTACAGTTGATGCGCACTATGGATAACCCAAATGTTGTTTCATTGAAGCATTGCTTCTATTCAACTACTAGTAAAAATGAGCTTTTTCTCAATTTGGTCATGGAATATGTCCCGGAAACCATGTATCGCATGTTGAAGCATTACAGCAATATGAACCAAAGAATGCCACTCATCTATGTTAAGCTTTACACGTATCAAGTAAGTGACACTTTCTTGAGCAGCACTTTTCTTCCTAATCTTGATCTATATTAAACAGAGACTTGTTCAGGTATTTAGGGGGCTGGCATACATGCACACTGTTGCTGACGTTTGCCACAGAGACTTAAAACCTCAGAATATTTTGGTAATGCATCTTCCACATTGCTATTTCAGCTTGTACATTGTGGCCTTTCATATATTGATATCATTATTTTGGCTTCCACAGGTAGACCCTGTTACCCACCAAGTGAAAATTTGTGATTTTGGAAGTGCAAAAGTGCTGGTAAGTCTTAATCATAAAAGTGCAGTTGTGTGTTTGTTCACATGTACCTTCCTACGAATCCTTTGCCCTTTTTCCTTATTTATCCTTGTCTCATAAAGAGGACTGCTGACATTTGTTTATGTGTAGTATCTGCAACTCTATCCTAGTCAGTATTATTTCTAGAGTTAATGGTCAAAAACACCTAGAGCTAATGGTAAAAATACATTGGAGCTGTCACTTTTTCGCAAGTTTCACGCACCAACTATCAGTTGTTCCCTTTTCCTACTTGAACTATCGCCATCTACTCAACGAGGTGTGTTCAGCTTAGGAAAAGGGAAAAACTGATAGTTGAGGTGTGAAGCTCGCAAAAAATTGATAGTTCAGGTGTATTTTTGGACCATTATCTCTTATTGTAACATATGTCAACGAATAGTTTTGAACCTGGATACTGCCCCTTGCATGAAGATTCATGTTCCACAAATTTGTTAGGTAGAAAGTGATTGTTGTTGAAATTTTTTACTTTCCAAATGTCATTGAACATTATATACCATATGGAGTTCACAAACTTCTTGTCAGAACTATCGTCTAAAATGCTAACTCTCTTGGGTGGAGATCCTGTTTACCAAACTGTTGTCTTTGAGAACTAAGTTCTCTACATCCATGTCTTGGTTGATTTATTGCTGTTTCCTGCCATTGCATCTTCTGTTTGCTCAGTTTAAAAATGAGTTGATTGAAGTTTACTGTTGAATCAAGCTGCTATTCAATTATTTTGTTCTAAACATATGGGCATGGAGAAATTGTTTCTTCTAAGAGAGCTCCTCTAGGCTCTATGGTTTCTTATTTATCTAAAAGTTGGTACATTTTAGATTAAGGTTTGTGTACTTGTGACGTACTGAGTATAACATTCATCAGGTTAAAGGTGAAGCAAACATCTCATACATCTGTTCACGGTTTTATCGGGCTCCTGAACTCATATTCGGTGCAACAGAATATACGACCTCTATTGATATCTGGTCAGCTGGTTGTGTCCTTGCAGAGCTTCTCCTAGGCCAGGTTTGTAAAAGTCTAGGTTTTTTTCCTTGCTAAAGTAGTCTGTGAGGTTTTTCGTGCTCCATAATCCCGCATTAGCAATTTACTTTGACTAGTTTTGCAATATTTTTTGTAGCCATTATTTCCTGGAGAAAATGCTGTCGATCAGCTTGTTGAGATAATCAAGGTACAGCTTGAATTTTTAAATCGGATGCAAATGTTTCTGTACAATTGTTGTTCATTTGCTTCATCTTCCAGGTACTTGGAACACCAACAAGGGAGGAAATCCGTTGTATGAATCCAAATTACACTGATTTTCGGTTTCCACAAATCAAAGCACACCCTTGGCATAAGGTATACATACTTGATTTCAGCTTTACCCAGTGGAAGAAAGAGTTTGTAGTTTTGTGTGTAGCTTATCCTGCTTTCCATTTGGTAAAATTTTTAAATAGGTACTCCCTCGGTTCAATTTGTTTGTTCGATTTTGACTTGGTACAAAGTTTAAGAAAGTAAAAAAGTCTTTTGAAACTAAAGAGATGTAGAATGTACCAACAATTCCTTTAATCTTGTGGTCTAAAACATGTCATGTGAAAAGTTGAAATTGAAAAGGTGCGAAAAAGGAAAGAGACATTTTTTTAAACGGACTAAAAAGGAAAGTAAAACAAACAAATTGAAACGGATGGAGTAATATTTTTCTACGATCATCTGCTGCATAAACTTTTAGGGAGCTATTAATCTCTAGTATTTACATTTGCGAGAATTTGCACTCCAAAAGTTTATTCAATTTAGTACATTTCAATTTGCAATCGACAAATTGAGAGGCTGAAAAGTTTTAATTAATACCCATGGAGAGTAGGCATAATTCTGTTTTTGAGTTTGTTCAAAAACCATGATTGTACAATTTATATTAGCTATAGTGGCAGATTGACTAGACATGGAATTCATTCTGCCTAAGCAGCTATCCGTTGAGAACAGAAATCATAAAATAAGTAATTCCTTGGAAAGGGAACTTATTGTAGTTAGATGAGTATAGTTTTTTTTGTGGATTCTTACATTCAATAACAACCCTGTAAATTCTATTCCTAGCATGTAATTTCTCTGCTGCTGACTCACTATATTGCCCTTGTCGTGGTCTTAGGTATTCCACAAACGAATGCCACCTGAAGCTATTGACCTTGCTTCACGTCTATTGCAGTACTCACCTAGTCTTCGTTGCAATGCTGTAAGTTTGATCTAGTTGTCTTTTATCTAATGTGAGTTTTTTTCATTATGCAAGTTATCTTGATTGCGTCTAGCATGCTTTGCCTACTTTTCATTTGGGGTTAGTTATGCAGGTCTTTTATATTCCAGCAAACGATACCATGTTTTTAAACCACTCTTTATTGGATGCCAAGAACCTAAATCTAACTAGTTAGTGTTCTACTTTTCTTTCTGCAGCTTGAAGCATGTGCGCATCCATTCTTTGATGAGCTTCGAGAACCCAACGCACGCCTTCCCCATGGCCGGCAATTGCCGCCTCTTTTCAATTTTAAGCAGGAGGTATGTATTTCACTCATGGTCATTCTAGTTTTATGAAGCATGTTAAGAGTGATCCATTCAATGGACCCTGCTCGAGGGGGGAGAGCAAAGGAAACACTCGCTTGGGAGGAAAAAAATCATTTGATTCTAATATGATACATTTCCGAAAGTGTGATTGCACGATGTGTTTTAAGAAACTAAATCACCTAGCTAACCACTATGCTGGAGTTACTATGGATGATAGCAGACTTATCCATCAGCTATGTGAAATCTCCCGTGATTCGCAATAAGTGTGCCTAAGCTTTCTGTATACTATTGACCTTAATAATAAATCTGCAAGAACTTGCAAACATCGACCTAAGGCAGTTTTAGAGACAACAACAATAGCAACAATATACCTAGTGTAGTCCCACAAGTGGGTTCTGGGGTGGGTAAGATGTATGCAGACCTTACTCCTTTACGTTTGCGGGGTAGAGAGGTGGTTTCCGGTAGACCCTTGGCTCAAAAGAGAAGATATTTGAAGCAATTGTAGAGACAACTTTACTAAATTATCTATTGAAGTAACTCATTTGCTAATCACGCGCACCCTTGTTCAATCGCAAACTTTGCTAATGTATTATGAAAGCAGCTGTTATGCTGATCCATATTTCATTGTTTCAGTTGGCTGGTGCCTCTCCAGACCTCATTAACAGGTTGATACCAGATCATATAAAAAGGCAAATGGGACTGCATCTTTTCACGACCCGTGATGACATGACGTGAAAAGTACATGTTTAGCTAAGTATACCGGTTGATGATGATCTGTGTATCAAGAGATCCGAGTTTACATTCTCCCCGACAGGTTCCACCATGACAAGCTGCATCTCCTTGTCGGCGAGAGGACAAAGTAAAGGGTGGTTGCTGTGTATTTTAATCCTTCGTCGTGGTATTGTCTTTTCTCGTTCCACTCTTCGAGTATCTCTCCGTCCTCTCTTACCGGCCGACTAGTGTAAGGAAAGTTCTTTTTTTGTACATGTTTTGGTAGTAGTAAATTGACCAGAAAGCTCCCACCATCATACAAATGAAATGTATTTTTTTTTTAAAAGAAAAGCAAGGAACTAAGGGGCTGTTTCATCTCTTGTAAAATTTGATATATCTGTTCTGTTTGTATTTATTTTATTTTATTTTTACTTTCTGCTAACATTTGTTGCTTTTAAGAAAAGAACATTAATGGATTTTCTATTTTATTCCTTTTTCTTCTGGCAAGTCTATCAAAGTCAGAGTGGGGAGGGAATGTTTATTTACTGTTGTTGTAGTACGACTTCATATCTTGTTCCGTCTTTCAATAAGTAGTCAGCGGCAGGCATAGTCGTGACTCAATTGATTCTTTTTTTTTTCATTTCATTTTCTATTTTCTTTTAATATATAATCCTGGTGTTCGAGTAAGTTTGTGTAAGTTTATATCTTTGTTCACTAAAGTTTTAATTTAATCGGGGCAGATCTAGAAGGGACGAAAATTTGTTCTTTGCTTGGTAAATTAAATGACATATATAATGTAATTTTCTTTTATACATATAGTAGAAGTTGAATTCTCTTGTTAATGATTATGTTGCTCTATTATCGACTAATTGAATAATTTGCAATTTTGTAGTAACACAAGTGTTATAGCTTTTTTAAGACATGTTTTATAACCCCATAGATATGGAAAAATGTTTAAGCTTTATAAGTCAGACATCCTTTACTTTTTAAAATATTTTTAGAGTCAAACTATGTCAATCAAATTTAAAAGAAACCATTCATATGGTTTGCCTCTAATAATATTTTTGCTCTTATTGGATGGAATAATAACTCACCTACCCACTACACTCTGTCACAAACTGGCCACATGCTTCATGCTTGGCCTAAAAAAGGTTCATGTGGGAAGATAGTAAGCAATAGTGATACATGGTTGTCGTGAGTTCGTGGTGTAAGGTGTTGGACTAACTCGTGCAATAATGAGCACAACTTTCGTGTATAAATGACATAAAGTTTTGACCTTCTAAGTTCTGCTTCGGTAGAATGACCTCATTCGATTTGATTAACATTGTTCTTACGTTTCTATTGATCAATAATGACTCTTGCATACTAGGATAAGACTTATCTGTAAAAAAAAAATTGAATGAAAAGACATTGATATAAAATATTCTTAATTATTTCTTTGACTAGTATTCGTATTTTAAACTATGACTGTTATGCTATGTCATATATATATTTGGTGAAGTTGAAGAAGGTTCGCGCTAGATAATCTCATTATATATATAAAGGTTAATTTCTTCTTCTTTTTTGGTATGTATATGTACATAGTAAATAGTGAACACTTTTAGTAAATTTTTATCTTTATCACTGAGTGATATATTAGTGTTGATAAAAAAAAAATGTTATATATTCAGTCAAATAATCAAGATATATATATATATATATATATATTGTTTAGATATTTTGCAATTACTTATTTGACAATTCAAAGATAAAAAGGTGGGGGATTAGTTGTAACTTGGTCAACGTGTTTATACTACAAATCACATGCTTGATCAATAATCACCAAATGGATAGGAGATCTTCAATGTATAAACTAATTAATGAATAATTTAGATCTTACTAACTCACTTCATAATTGACCATATTATTTGTCTCCCAATAATTATTTTAATTAATTCTTAAATAATCGATTTATTTTGATTGATTGATTGGTTTAAATGTACTTTTAGTTAAGTAGTTGGCAACATGGATGACAAGTGGCCACCCCAATACTAATTAAGGTATATACATATGTCAATTAGATTCAACGAGTTCAATCCAACTCAGTAATTTTGATTTTAATATTTTATCTGTAGTTAAAAAATCTACTAATGTCAAATTTTTGAAATTTCAATCTTGAATCTGGATTTATCGATAACAAGCCACATTGATCCCTACTATTAATAGAGGTCTAAATTATTTCACATAGTTAAACTGTCCTCTATTGTTAATGTGTGATTTGCAATAACAAGCCACATCGACCCTTACTATTAATACTAATAGAAAAACATTCTTTTCAAAATCGATAAAAAAAAGAAAATAAGACGAACAAGTTACCTGAACTAAAAAATAGTTACCCAAAAATGTAGGTGCTGACAGCCTGATATGGACCCTATTTTAGTGTTTTCCTCGGATATCACCTGATTGTTGGGCAAATTCCACTGTCTTGTCATTATACTATGCAAACTAGTTTAATCAATAACTTCCTATATATAAACGAACAATAAAGTTAACTTCTTTAATATTAATCTTTACAGAATCAGTCGAAAGCCAATTCACGTTCGATAAATCCCAAGTTGAAGGGGTTAGATAGAACGTGCAAGACTTCAGCTTTTCATCAAATTCCTCGACCCTTTGTAGTGTTTGATTGATTTGATTTGATTAGAGGGGAAGGGGTTGATGAATCTTGGAGTTCTGTGGTTGATTTGTTACTTTTGGTTTTGCAGATTAAGTGTTTGATTGATTGCTTGAATGAAATTTGTAGACCCTGTTTAGTGTTTGATTGATTTGATTAGAGAGGAAGGAGACTGATCAAACTTGGAATTTTGTGGGAGTTATGTTTTTTGCCCATAAAGTGTTTGATTGATTGGTTGAATGAAAGTTTGAGGGAAGTTATGGATAAGGAGATGAATGTACGGAATCAGAAAGTGGATGTTCCTGAGACTGTGGTGACTATTAGATTGGATGAAGATGGGGAAGCTGAAAAATCAAGAATTGGTGTGGAAGATGGAGATTCGGAAGGGAATGAGGTGAAAGTGAAGGATTTGAAGAAGGGTGATGATTTTTCCACTGTAATTGATGTGAAGTGTGATGGTGGTGATGGGAAATTGGGAGAGGATTTGGAAGGGGATGGCCAAAGGGTGTGTAGGATTTGTCATTTGAGTACATATGAAGCTGAAAAGAATTTGGTGGATTTGATTGAGCTTGGTTGTGGTTGTAAAGGAGAGCTTGGATTTGTGCATTCTCATTGTGCTGAGGCATGGTTTAAGCTAAAAGGAAACAGGTAATTACTGTTTTTGTCCTTTGTTTTAGATTCGTCTTGTTCTAGTTAACGGTCATTCTTAGTTTGATATTGTGGTTCTTTAACTGATGATAATATGAATAGTTGCATACTTTGATCTTAATAATGTTTTTCCTGGTGTAGATAGGTCCCTGTAGGTGGGCTATGGTTGAGATACTTTCTACTTTGACTTATATTCTACTACAGAAATTTTCTAGCTAAAGGTTCTCTTTTTGCAAATTACAAGCATGCTTGTTTGAATTGGTCACCATTGCGTTCATATTTACAATTTGTGTTATTTGATATTCTCACAATTGTAATAGTAGAGAGATTTGCATGCTTTCTGGTTGTCTTTAAACAGGATGCTGATGATTGTTTGGTTTTATAAGCTTGACACTGAATGTTTCTCAAAGCATTATCTAATTGGTTTGTGAAATTGATCTACGGCCAATTTCTTTATCATGCATTAGTGTCTAATAACTGAATAGAATAGCTCGTCTTCGACAGAGGTGGTTATAGGATTTGAATTCAGTGGGTTCAACCTTTAAGATTCTTAGCACTGAACTCATTGTACTCTGAGATCATGGATTCAAAAGTTGATATTTATTGAAAATTTAGTGGTTTTCAGATATATATATATGTACTGAGTTGGGGAGAACCCGTAAATTCTATGAAACATCTGATGTTGGTCTTTGATTACGTAGACCGATGGCAATGTACGTAGATTAGGTTCGCTTAAATCTATCTTATTCAATCATCTTTTGTAAAATTTGCTCATTGAACACACAACAAAAAATGGTATTAGCTGTGAACTTCGTAGCTTACAAAATTTTGTGATAATCCATTGCTAATTCGTTGGTAAATGCCATAAATTCCCGTTAAGTATGTTAGAGTCATTCTATTCTTAAACTAAAAAGCTTTGTTTCGTTAAAAGAGAAAAAACATAGAGTAAAAGCAATGTAGTAAGTCATGTGGAAGTTACTATGGAAAATTCATCACTGATTTATGCTAGTAGGCATAGCTTGTATGCTCAGCTCAAAAATAAAAACAATAGGAATTACTTTAAATTTATGTTGTGGATTCTCAAATCTTGTTTCCATGTCCTTCTCGGATTATCTACTGGTAGAATCATGTTGCTTTGCATTCCAAATAGCTTAATGGCGTGTCATTTATTACCATAATAACTAATTCGATATTAGGAAACTATAATGGTGATTGAGTCACTTTGACAGAACATCGTTTTCCTAGTTTACTTCACTGTAATCACCAGCATCTAAACAGAAAAAGAAAAACTAAAAGAAAAGGTCATTCGTTCATAGAATTCAGGAGTTTGTATTGTTTTATTTACTAAAATTTTAAAGTTCCGGACCAGCACATTCCACAATAGTGATTTTGTTATTTCTCTTTTGTGTCATCTTCGTGCAGAGTGTGTGAAATTTGTGGGGAGGTCGCACATAATGTTACTGGTGTCAGCAATAACAGATTTATTGAAGAGTGGAATGATGCAAGATCTACTGCAAGTGGTGTTGGCTCAACCGAAACGACTAGAGGTTGCTGGCATGGACAGCCATTCTGCAACTTCTTAATGGCCTGCCTGGTAATATCATTCGTGTTGCCATGGTTTTTCCGTGTAAATATGTTTTGATGAGGTAAAGAGGGTATATATTTACTTACTTCCTCATTCAAATAGCGTTGACGTAAATAGCGATGCTATGTCTGTTCAGTACTTACAGCCAGCTTAACTTTTTATCACATTTGCATTGTTTTACTTAATTTGGACATAGTTCTTGCTGACTTGAGAATATTTCTGATACTAAATGAAGAAGGGCCAATACTGTCGGTTAAATATAGCCTTTGGCTGTCTAAAGTTTCAACATATGTTGTGAATTTCTTCTTCTGCATTTTTATGGTTTTTTATATTGCAGTTGGTAGTTTTATTAATGTTAGATAATCTTCTTGCCCTTCGAAATCTTGAAATGGCATGAGAGTGCTTCTGTTTCTTTGATGGGAACTTTCTTTTATTTTCTCTCACAATAAGGAAATCATTTACCATTTCAAGAGATCTTGTGGAAGTTGTTCTCAAGTGCATGATTTTCAACTAGGCATAATACATAAACAAACGCTCCAACTTTGAATATGCACATCTAGACACCTCAACTCATTTCCACTGTGTCGATTGAACACTCCAACTTACAAAATAATCATCTAGACACCTTCAAAATATGCATGCCACGTCAGCGTCTGGTGTCCACGAGAGGACGAATTGGAGTGTTTTAGTTGTTAATTGAGAGTTGAGACCAAGTTGAAGTGCGTAGATGTGCACTCTCAAAGTTAGAGTACTTACTTGCCGGCTAAGGCAAGTTTGAGTATTTATTTATGTTTTATGTCTTTTTTAAATAGTGTCTTATAAAATATTTACCACTAGTATTTTTATGAGATTTTAATTGTTAAGTTGGAATTTTTTATTTTTTTTTATTGTATTTTTCTAAACGAGATGTTGATCCTCTACATGAAAAGTCAGTATTAATGTGGTGTCTTATTCCTTGTCCTTTTGGGAAAGTAATCTCATTCAATGTCTCTAAATAGTTGACTTGAGTATTATATTTATGCTATAAACTGAAGGAACTTAAAGAAGAGGAAAGACTTGAGGAAAATTACTTGTGACTTTTGATGAAATTTGAGTGATTAAAAATTAGATTAAAGACTTCATGGATACTTAAATAAAGTTGAGTTGCTTTTTCATTTAAATAAAATAGTTTTAGCAACTCTAATGCAAAAAGGTGAAAAATTAAAGGTATAATACATAAGCATGACCGCCCTCAAGGCCTAGCTCGAGTGGCAAAAGGTGGAGGATTTGTAGCTTAGGTTGCAAGTTCAAGTCTCACACCATGCAAAGCGAAGCCCGGTATTTAAGTGGAGATCGAAGGGTAGAGGGGTGTGCCCATTATCCACCGAGTTTAGAAGATTGTGATTGGTCCAAAGGGCGGAGAAGGGTAGAGGGGTGTGCCCATTATCCACCGAGTTTAGAAGGTTGTGATTGGTCCAAAGGGCGGGTCACAGACAGATTTCTCGGTTATAAAAAAAAATACATAAGCATAACCCTTAACTTGGATTCAGCTGACATCTATGCACTCCAACTTTGGGAGTGCATAAGTAGACACTTAAACTTGTATAAAATTGAACAAGTAGACACATGTGTACTACGTGGTACACATAGGACGCCATGTATGATACAAAATTGTTATGTAGGACGGATGTGTCTATTTATTCAATTTTATACAAATATATGTGTCTACTTGTACACACCCAAAGTTAATCAAAGTTAAAAGTCATAGTTACCAGCCGAAGTCAAGTTAAGGGTCTTATTCATGTATTATGTCAAAATAAAATAATAATATATGTTATTTCAATGCTATTTATGTTGGAAATTTATGAAAGTGGAAAAAATTGTGTTTGTTTGGCCACTATAATTTGAATTTGAAGTTAGAAATTTGTATAAATAACCTTGAAATCTCTCAACCTTTTTGTGTCAAACTTATTTGCTATATATACACTTTTTTTTTTTTATGTGTCTTGACCTTTTTTCTTTCTTTTGTGTTTAACCATCTAGTATTTAAATTTTTTTAATCCGACTTATTTGGATTTGCGTAGGATAGGCTACACTAAGGAAGGGAACACATTGCTTATTAAAAAGTCGTTTAAATGTTCAATTCAAGACATTTGATTAAGAGTGAAAAAATATCAAATATTTCTTTTGTTTTATTGGTACAAGATATTAACTAATCTCACCATCTTGGTAACAAGTTTCCCCACTTTAATAAGCATTATACATCACGCATTCAAATTAGTCGGGTTAGTGAATCTCGATACTAAATTGTATGCGATGATCCAAATTAATCGAACCAATAAATTTCAATATCAAATCATTATAGAAATATTAATTGAAAGAATTTAAGACAATTGTATGCATAAGGTTACAACTTGTCTTCAATATTTTCTCTATGCCGATCGGTCAGACCAGTAATTTTTGAAGGGAAAATGGTTAAAAATGCATTTAAACTATGTGAAAGGAATAAAAATGTCCTCCGTTTATAGTTTGGCTAAAAAATGTTCTTACTGTCAATACTTTGGATAAAAAATGTCTTGGAATCAATATTTTGGTCCAAAAATGCCCCTATAATTACTAAATGGGTCAAAAATGTCCTTTTCTGAATAAGTATATTATTTTTTCTTTTTAAACACATTTTTTTCTTAATTAAAATATTATTAAAGAACCATGTTCTTGTTTTTGCTTTCTTTTAAAATCACTTTAACAGATAAAAATGTAGGAAATATTTTTTTTCTTCTTAATCTCATCTTATCAATTAAAATAGAATACATTGATATATCCTTTCGACAAATAATATATGACATATGTATAAGATCATAGTATATCTATCATTAATTTATATTTATATAACGATAAAAAATAATTATAATAAAATAAGAAATAGTTTTATTTTTATTTTTTTCTAAATTGAATTAAGATAAATGTTTGCTAATTAAAAAAAATATTATTAGAAAAAGAATTTGTTAAAAAGAAAATAAACAATATATTTATTTGAAAAAATGAGCATTTTTTATCCAAAATAATAATAAGAGCATTTTTGGACCAAAGTATTGACGGGAAGGACATTTTTGGACCAAAATATAAACGGAAGACATTTTTATCCCTTTCGTATAATTTAAGGGCATTTTTTACCCTTTTTCCAATTTTGAATACTAGACAAATTATACCAACAAAATATATAGGAAGAATTTCAGAAAATATGAATGAGGTTACAACTTGTCTTTAGTACTGACATTGTCACCTTGGGACTGTGAAGAAGTAAATGCATTTATTTTTTATCATAATATTAAAAGAGTTAAAATATGAAAGAACAAGGTTTGTTCCCTTTTTTAAAAAATTATATATTAACCAACACATGAACAATAATAGCCAAAGCTGGCAGTTATAATGATCCCTCATTATTATTCTGTACACATAGAAGCCAAGATTTGTCACCAACCTGTCATAGCCTCATATTAAAGTTACATTTGCATAAAGTATTAATTAATGTATGCCCATATTGAGTGTATAAAAAGCATAAAAAAGGAAAAAGTAATTTTTATAGATCAAGTTGAAATTCCAACATATGGTGGAAATGATGATGAAATGTAATCAAAATGTCTGACAAAATCAATAAACAAGTGAATCCAAGACCCTTTTTATTTTTTACTCCAATGGTTAGATTATGATATGTTCAATCACTACCATATAAGAAGGGTAGATGAACTTTTTCTCTCTTTTTCTATTTTACAAGGATTGCTCGAGTGGTTGAGCATCTTCACCATCAACCTATCGATTGAGGATTCAAATCATTCTGGAAGGTAAATGTTGATCCTTCTCAGGGGAGAGAAAAAAAAAGTAGATGGACTTTTTTGTTTAACTTTTTATAACGTTTGTGTCCAAGGCAGCATGGGCAAACCTCTACTATTTCAATACAGCTTGCAGGAATCTCGACTTATGGAAAGTATTTATTTTTGTTTGGACATTTTTGCTCCTATATATACAAATATGCCTATCTAGGAGCATTACGCTTTGCAGCTCAAATGGTCTCTTATGACGTGTCTTGTCAGTCTTTATTCTTATTGTACGCCTTGTGAGTGAATTTGGATCCGCGAAGGCAATCTTGCGTGGATGTCCACATCTTGTTTCAAGGCTCATATTAGTTGTGGATCATAAGGCGGTCAACTTTTATTCCACCGACTACCTACTACTTCATACTAGTATAGGTATCGAGTAATTCTGCCTAACAAGCACTCATTTAGGATGTTGATGGAAGACATAAGAAGTAGAGTATCACTTGAAGTACCAAACCTCACATGGCAAAATTCAACATAAGAGCTGGAAGAACATGGTTAGGTAGGTACCCATCTTATTTTTAAGTCTTGATGAGCTAAAAACAAGTAAAACAACTAATAACTCTGAAGAAATTTGAACTCCATAGGAGAAATGATGGTGTGTGGGGCATACCGCATACCTAAGTGTATATGATAGCAGTCTGGGAGGTAGAGAGGTTATTTTTTGATAGACCCACGACTCAAGGAAAAGCATATCAAAGCAGTTTGGGAAAAGAAATAACGAGAAGCCACGACAAGATACTAAAGATAGCATGATAAAGCATTCTGAAAAGAAAAAATAAATATCTACATCAAAACAATACAGTAATCGAAGTACAAGAAATAATAGAGTTTGATCTATAGCTTGTTAATCACATATCCAACAAGATCTCAAGGATTCACAACAATACACTAGTCGGCCAAAACAATAGACGATATAACTAAAACGACATTAAAAAAAAATAACCCGTGCCTCTGTCCCAAGTAAGTTAGAATCAGCTATATGAAATCTCTGGTCTATTATCACACTAAGCATTTAAAAAGGAAAGGAAAAACCATTGTGGAAGCAACCCCTAGTTATCCTTTGTGGTGATCAGGTACCATAGTGGGGACTAAGGAGCTTTGTTACTCAGACCCTCCAAAAGTGTTGCCCCACCCATGTCAGATCCTCCAAAAATGCATAGCTTTGGAGGATCTAACACATACCCCAACATATTTATGAAGAATCCGAGCAACACAGCTAAGGAGGGGACTAATTGAGCTTCTTCTGTCAAATGAAATGAAAGTACCAGATAATGAACTCTTTTGTCTACAATGGAATATTGTTTTCACAGCAGTATGTTAGATCTCATAAAAACACTGGCATCACAGGCCATACGAGGAATACTGGAAAGTCCGGTAGAGCACAAAGAAAGCAAAAGAACTTACTACGAAAAATCATGCAAGTAACAACGAAAACAGTGATCTTTGCAGTTCAAACTGAGACGATAGACTATTGAGCTAATTTGGTAGATACTTCAGATTGTCATTATGTTGCTTGGACTCTATTACGGGTATGTGTTCTGTACAGTTTCTTTGGAAGCACCCGGTATGGGTATGTCAACCTTTTCCAGCAAAGTACCCTAACCCTTACCACGTTCCCATTGGACACGGGGTACATCAAGACAAATGAAGGATCCACACGACATAGATTATCTCACCCATTGTCATGACTCTTAACCAACACATGAAAAATAAAGGAAACTTTCATATTGTCAATCAACAAATGAATGAAGCAAATGCTTAATCCAAACAACAAAATGTCGTAAGCAATTAAGATATCAACATATATCAGGAAATCAAAACCATGTACCTCAATCCGTCAATCGAAAATACATACATAAAAGAAAATTTCATTAATAGGCAATCTCTCCCATCATACACTTAACGATCAATTTAGCCGCCTACTTCCTCCATCAATTTAACTTGTTCAAAAGAATCACACCAAATAAAGTAGCCACCTCTTCTACTTCTAACAAGATACAAATGTATAATTAACTAAACAAATTTCATAATCCAATTAAGAAATTTCCTAAACTAAACGAACCAAGATTTCATTTTTATGCTCATTTACAACATTTAGCCAACAGAATCAAGAAAATAATTAAGAATACAATTGAGGAAAGTGCAATGGAAATGCCAAGAACAACCTTACTTGGTCCATGACTATGTTCCTGGTGCTGACTCTCATCATCAGCATAATCATCAGAATCATCGGTATCATCCGAACTTATATCCTTCGATGCTGGAGGTGACACAGGCAATCCATGTTTATCACAAGGAGCAATCCCAAGCTTCACTTTAGAAGACAATGTCGAATGATTATAACAAAGATTCGAATTTCCTCCCACCTTCAACACTGCCAATTTCTTTATAAACGAAGCATTAAAAGGCAAAACCCCGTGAAAGTTATTCCTCTCAAGATTCAAATACTTCAATCCCTTCATATCAGAAATGAACTTAGGAATAGTCCCATTTAGCTGATTAGACCCCATATCAAGATGAACTAATCCCGGAATAGCAGCAAACGAATCCGGAACAGATCCAGACAACGAATTCGAAGCCAAAGACACATTTTGCAATGAAGACAAATCACCAAACGAAGTGGGGATAGTTCCATTAAGTGAATTCGAAGACAAATTGAGGTAAACAAGATTCTCCAGCTCAGTTAACGAGCTGGGTATTCTCCCTTTCAGTTTATTCCCAGACAAATCGACATAACTAAGATTCGAATGCCAATGTTTAGGCAAATAACCCGTAAGATTAGCATTCGAAATCGTAACACTGTGCAAATTCTTTATACTATTCATGATTATAGAAGGACCACTAGCAACAATGGAAACATGAGAAACAGTTAAATCAGTAACATTCACCAATTTGCTAAGCCAAACCCCAGTTAATTTCTTCAAACTACTAACACAAGTAAAAGATTTCAGATTCAAAGCAAGCTGAGAAGGTAACCTAATAGGTGAAATGGGGCAATTGTAAAACCCCAAATCCTTCACTGTAGACAATGATTTCAAAGCAGTAAGTGATAATGCAACATCATCTGAGCAGTTAATGAAGTTTAATGACACAATGTGACTAAATGGGGTTGAAGAATCACAAATAGTGGTAGTATTGTGAGATGGGGAACATGGGGTTTTGCCTGTTGGGATGTTGAGTGATTGTAGAGCTTTGAACTGATTTGGGTCAAGAATAGATGAAGATGAATGAGTTCGTGGAGTTGAAATAGGAGAGGGTTTTGGAGATGGAGAAGAAAGGGGTGATGGGGAAGAGGAAGAAAGTGAGTTTGAAGTGGAAATGGTGAGGAAAAGAGTGAGAAATATGAGGAGAAAAAATGGATCTGGAGAAGAAGAAGCCATTGTTGTTGTTTTTGGTTGAAGAAAGATGGAAAATGGTTTGCAATTACAGAGGTGTATTGAAGTTTGTTGTGTACAGAAGATAGTGAAAAGGAGACACCAAAGGGTCACTGTCTTGGACTCTTGGTGGTGTGTATATATGTCCTTGGAGTTTGATGTAACTACAGAAAAACCAAATTTTACATGCATGTAACAGCTCAACCGGAAAGGATAGCTCGATGCACGAAACATCTCGCTTTCATACACGATTCAAAGAAGAAGGATAGTACTTCAAGAGGTGTGATATAGACAATCTATTACTATAATATGAATATAAAAAGTTTATCTCAATTTCACACACAATTCAAAGAAAAAGGTAGTATTTTAAGAGGTGTGATATAAACAGTCTATTATAATATCATTAATATTTTATCTGGTATTCACACACGATTCAAAGAAGAAGAGTAGTACTTTTAAGATTTTATCTGGTATTCACACACTATTCAAAGAAGAAGAGTAGTACTTTAAGAGGTGTGATGTGAACTGCCTATTAGTTCCTTTGTCCAACAATATTTGTGTACTAATATTGACTTTGCATACTTTTTAAGAAATTATAAATAAAAAAATAAGGGAAGTGCTAAATGTCCAGAAAATTTAAAAAGTTATAATATTTTTTTATTTTAAAACAAATTGATATTTTTTTTCATTTTTTAGTTAAAAGGTATTAAAGTTAAAAGGGTAAAAATATTTTAAAAGATAAAATAACATAGATAAAATATTATTCTGGCCAAAAAGATTTTATTATATCACCCTTTAAATATAATAAATATAATATGTTAAAAAATATAATAGGAAAATAATAATTAATGATAAGAATAAGTTAGAAACTAAATAGATAAGAGTATAACACAAACATCAATGATTGCTTTAAATTTTTTTTGTCATTGATACAATATTGGTTAAGCTTAGCTTAGTAAATTTAGCTTAAATTATGTATATATGATATGAAATACATCATGTAAATATGTACTCCCTCTATTCTTATTTATATGTTGTCCTTACTAAAAATAGATTGTCATTAATATTTGTTATTGTATTTACAAAATCAATGCATGAATGACATTATTCTTCTTATTTTACTCTTGTGAGTTATTAGCTTTAAAAATATATATTTGACCAACACAGAAAAATTAAGTAAATAATTCATATTCATTGGTCAAATTAATTAATCAAAATAAATTAATTTATCTTCATTTATTAAATACATCACTTCATGAAAACATTAAATAAGTGTATAATAGTAAACTTACTTAATTTCTTAATGCATTTAATCTAAAATTATAACATATAAATAGGAACAAAGGAATATGAAATATTAAAATTTCAAATTCATTAGCTTAAATGTCATTGAATATTCATGGTAATTCGAATGCATAAAATTTATATTCTAAATGTATTTTTGTACGTTGCGGGCACACGATGAATGCGGGAAAATTGGATATGATATGACTATGAACTCAATAGCATTGGTTCAAACTTTATACTTGTATTAAAGTGAATTTTCTTCCTTTGGGTGAAAAAATATTTTTGAATAAAACATTAGGTTAAAATATCTTTCTTAAAATAGAACATTTCAACAAAACACTAAAGATGATATCATCAAAGTTTGCTTTCTAAAAGAAATATTTTAAATTTCCATAATATTTAGATTGCTTTTATTTGGTATATTTACTTTCGAGGTTGAATAGGAAAAAACAATCACCTATAGGCTATATTATTCATTAATAATTTGCCTCTTTTGATTCTGATGAAAAAAACTAATTCGTTTGTCTCCAAATTTGTTTCTCTTACTTCCCTATTAAGAAGTACTATTAATTAAAAAATGTTTATTTTAATCTTATTTACTTATTCTTAATATCTAATCTCTTTGTTAAATATTCATTTTATTTTCATGCTATTATCTCATAATGAAGGTATTTATAGTTTTTAACAATAATTACAAGTAAAAATAAAAAAATTTAAAAAATAATTTTATCTTAATATTTTAAAATAATAAATAATAAGATAATTATTTATAAAAAATTTACTAATAAATAATTTGAGACGATGAAAGAATGAGTTTATTAAAACCCAAGAAAGGTCAAAAGACAATTACTACAAGTTCCAACATTTATTAAAATTGTAAATTTTTTTAAAGTAGAAGTGAAGGGGCACTAGAATTAAAATTTTATATAAGAAAGTTGTTTTTATCCGTTATGAAAGGGCTAGAAAATTACAAATATTTTCAACTGGGTACAGGTGTATGCCAGCCTTTTATAATATGTTTTTTCTCCTACTATTTCTAGTCCTTTTCATGGTACTATCATTTTCCAGGAAGTAGTAATTCTTTCTGATTCTATCTCCTTCTTTATTTTTATTTTTTTTTGTTTTATTTTTTTGAGGGGGTGTGTTGATAATATAATATAATTAGTAATAATTAACTAAGACTTCATAAGTAAATAGTGTGATTTTTCTTGTAATAATAATAACATAGTTTTTAATATAGGTGTTATAATTAATTTAACAAAAGGAGATGATACCAAAAAAATTATCAAGTATGATGACATTTTAATTGATTAACGACAAAAAAATTTACATCATCAGATCATTCAACTCGTAGGTTACAAGTCTTTTTTTCGTAAAGCAATTCTAATAATTTAGAATATCATAAAATATTTATTTACAGTATAAGTACATATAGCTTAAACGTTTTATCAAAATAGTCAATAGTTAAATTATAAATAAGAGTATTACTGTAAAATGAAGTGAATTTAATTGCATGAAAAGAAGAAGAACTAGGCTATGGAGTTTGAAAAAGAAAAAAACAGCAAGATCGATAAAGTTCAAGATCATAAAGTTCAAATTCTGAATTTGTTTTATGTATGTTCAACTAACTAGTTTGATTGATTGGAAATGTTTGAGGCTAAGTGATTGAGTAGAAGAATGACAGTGCAATACCGAAGCTAACTAATCAAATATCAGATGATCATAATATATTTATTGTACATAAAAGAGAAATATAACATGGTAGCATAATGTTTCACATGACATATATGGAGTATATATGCAATTGCAAGTAGTGTGTGCAACAAGGGGTGATCTAATGTAAGTTATGAATTTAATAGTTTTCGCTCATACCTTAAATATTTGTTAAAAGAGTCACAAAACAAATAAAATTAATAAATTTCGAAGTCAGTAATCAAGGTGTTATATTAATATTTCAAATTTGAATTTATAAAGTTCAAATTCTCAATCAACCTCTATGTGTTACTAACTTGTTTGGTTGAGCATCTTAAGATATTTGTGGCCGACTTCTAAACGAGAAGAATAACATATGACAATTTAATAGCTTTAACTCAAAACTTGAATATGTATTAATCTTTTTTATTAAATAAACATAAATAATAGATTTTGAATTACCTGATAAATTAACAATATGAGCTATGATAGAATTTCAAACTCAAACTTATAAAATTCAAATTATGAATGACTGAGGAGAAGAATGACAGGGCAATTCTCCTTTGGCAAAAATAATATAATGTCATGCAAAACATATATATAGGGTTTGCATATATTCATTTGCCAAAGGAGAATTGCACTGTTATTTCGTACTCCCCATTTTACTTCTTCTAATAACTTTCATATTTTATGCTTGATTTTCCACATAAAATGAACACATACTATATATAGTGGAGGGGGTGAGGGATATTATTGGCATATGCTTAATTTGTTCTTGGAAGACAAAGGAAATATTGACCTTTTATAATTTTCTCTTTTTGTGATGTAGATGCTTTTCAAGACTTAAATAAATTCCAATTCACAAGTTTAGTTCCATTTTAAATTTTAAATTATGTGACTTACTTTTTTTAAAGTATATTAGAACAATGGCATCATTTTAAATTTTAGTATATTTCATCTTTTTAACTTTTGAGACATCATTTGACTAGCTAGCTAGGCGTAACGTTTAAGAAGAAGAAACAAATTTAAATTTTTTATATAAGTTACAAAATTCACTAAAGTATGTATAAATATTCAGAATTTAATTTTTTCCCCATATATTGAAAAAGACAAAAAAAAATATAGTCTTTCAAAAGCAACACCATTGGTCAAGAAACTTCATATCCTTGACCACATTACCCTATATTATTAAATATTTTTCATGCTTGTATCTTTCGTTTCATGTCAAGAAGCTATTGACACAATGGTTCGCCTCTACAAATGTGTTTGATAGAGGCCTTATTGATATTCAACAAATATATGTACCCCTCAATAATAGCTCATCTAAAATCAACATCTTTAAATTGTGTCTTGAACTTAATATCACTATATATCTTATAATTTAAAATCTATTAAATTCAAATCTTAAACCCGTTTATCTCAAAAAGAATTTAAGGTTAAAACCAAGAATATGTACTTCAATTCGAGGAATGACAAGAACAAAAGCAATGAGTTGGTGGAGGAGAATGTGCCATTGAATCTCAAGAATGTGCTATTCTTTTTTGTTTTCTGTTTTTTTTGGTCTTGAATTTTAATTCTCCTAAAAGTTTTTATTTTGTGAAATTTTTAACAAATCAAGAGAATTCTATAATTTCTTTCAATATCGCTCTTATTATTAAATAACTATGTAAAAAAAATTAAAATTTAAAATAAAAACTATGTAAAAAAATTTAAGTTAAATTTAAATTTTCAAAGAATAACTAATAAGATTAATTTAGTAAAATAAGTCTTAATTAAATATTTTCTTATGGAGAATGTCAAACCAACATAGTCAAGTAAAATGAAAGTGGGAATACTTGTCAGACAAGAATGGTTGAACATTAGAATAATCCCACTTATATCAATGTTCCCCGTCAACTGTTTAATTCTTTAATGGTTCAATAAGTCGTCAAATTTTAGGTATGTTTTAATTGATGTTAATATATATATATAATTAAAAATGTGATATTTTATATCATTAAATTATCTATATAATAGATTTTTTAGAACATGCAGAAACTTTTCAAAAATTTGAGTCGAAAATATCTAATAAGAACACTTTATTTCTATGTTTTCATGTATTCGATTGAAATATTACATAATTTGAGTATTTCCTTACCCATAGCATATGCATTGAAATATACTCCTATGAAAGAATACTACATTTTTTTTCTCTTTACTATAAAAGGATTTCAGAGTATTTGGAAATGATCATCAAAACAATTGGTGAATAGACACAATTCAAACTATGTATGGATGCACTACTGGGCTAATCTTCTTTGGCAAATAGCCACATTTTCACTATATTATTTAGTGCAAGTTTGGTCATTTTTTGCCAAAGAAGATTTGCCCAGTAAATCACCCATACAATATATTATAACATGAATCACTTCAATATTTGCAATTAAGGTAAATATATTTATTTAAATTTTCTTAATATATGTATCTGGTCGTGTGATCGTAAGAATCAGAGTATCCAATCCAAAACCTTAAGACAATGGATGAAGTAATGGTTCCAAAATATTATATACATACGTACACTCTAAAAATCTTTACACAATCGATGAGGGACAAATGTCTTCTTTAACATTCTCCTACAAGTGTAACTCATTTATTAGGTTTACATATACTTTTTTTATTATTATTATTTACATGAATTATTTGATTTTACATTTTTTTTTTTAGTTTCGAAGTAGGCTTTCGGTAGAGGAAGACAGATTGGGCTCAACATGCTAAAGTTTGGGCCTGCATCAATGTCAATGGTTCGATGGGCTAAAATGCCTATCATATCAACGGGTAGGTTAAGAATTCGAGTCACGCCAAATGAAAAGTGAGAGCACTATTAACTCTCCTGATGGGTAGTTGAGAAAGTAGTGTCGGAATGGGCTCAACAAAGTTTTGCTATGATATTATGCTAAATGTGTGACCACTATATCGAAAAGTTTCATCCCCCCTCACTAGGTGACCATAAATTTATAATTTTTCACGAGTCAAATACCTGAAAAAGTTTTAGATAATGAATAATGTGAGACGTGAATGAGGACATTTGCCTACTCTAACAACATATGAATGCATATCAAAACACAACCCTCAAATCGAAAACTCATTGAACATACATTAATTCCACAATTACTTTTTATTTAAAATAGTACAAATCACTAATTTCAACAAACATTCCATTGGAATTTGACTTATCCCGATGCAAAATCAGTTGGAAACACTACCGACAAGTCAATTTTTTGATGAATTCTATCCGAAATTAGCAATTCTCTGACCGTATAATTTAAAAATAATAATATTATTAATGAATTTAACCTATGATAGTAGGTCGATTACAAATTAATGTTCATCAAGAAATTTTCATGAAATCATCTTATAAGTGATCTGATTATATAAATATTTTTTACTCTTGCGGTGTGTAATAATTAATTACTATATACTCTATCTGTCCAACAATAGTTGTTCACTATTGATTTGACACACAATTTAAGAAATAATAAATAATATGGATAATATTACTATATTACCCTTTGAATATATTAAATGTAATGCTTTGGGAAAATTGAATACGCACAAGGGTAAAGTAGACACAAAAAGTAAATTATCTCTTGATTTTCTAAATTGAATAAGTATTGTTGGACAATTATTTTAATATAGTGGATAAGTAAAGATGAAACAAATTAAGTATTAATTATACTTTGAATGTAAACTAAAGTAGCAAAAACAAATTCAGGAGTTGAGAGAATATATACAGTATAATGCTTTTGATGGTATTTTCCCTTTTTAATTTAGGTGGGAACTGGTCAATGAGAAGAATCTAATAAAGAAAAAAGAAAAAAAAATCACAGATTTTTTATTGTGAAAACTTTAAAGACAACTGAGAAAGTTATATAAAAGGAAAAAAAAAACTTAAAAATTGTTCTAGCAGCATATGCCAATATCCCTTTTCTAAAACATCTCAAATTTAAAAAGAAAAAAGTTTTGTAAAATTCTCGTATAATATTTACGTGGAAAATCGAGCATGTGTCACCTTTTTTTTTTTTTTTTTATTTAAATAGAAGTCACAAGCATCTATTGGTTTTTAATTAAGTTGTAGGATTGGTTCGAGGCATAGTCAAAATTTGAAGCTTATATGTTTGAAATAATTTCAATTTTTTCTAAGTTAGTAAGTTTTACACTAAATAACTTATACATATTTAATGAATTTCTTGAGATAAATATAAAGTTTGAACTAAAGCTAGCTACTAGGTCCAATCCATCTAAAATAACCAAGTTCATGAGTGATTATGACTACTAATAATTTATGTATGCAACTAATAATTCATGTGAAGTTTAGAGATGTCTTTAGATATTATGTTAATTTTTTCCAATGTTTTATTTTTTCCGCTAGAAATATGCTCAATATTAGTACTTATTTGGATTTCGACAAACATCCCATCAAAATTTTGTCGGAAGTTGGGGCTTTCAAACAAAAGTTTACCAAGTTTTAATATGTTGAAAATAGGTCTATTGAGAAGTTTTCAATTGTTGCCTGATGTTGGGTCCCTATATTAATTGTTCGCGCATTGTAATTAGATGTATAATTCGGGGTGCTAGACAGAGTGTTGAAGAATTCTGCAGATAAACTAACAAATAATCATTCCAACTTTGAGTGTAAACATCTAGCCATCTCAACTCATTTTCACTGTGTCAATTGAACACTCCAACTTAAATAATGGTCAACTAGACACCTCTAAAAATTATGTGTCACATCAGCATCGTGCCTCTACGAGACACAATGAGACGAGTTGGAGTGCTTAGTTGTATTATGTCAATACAATGCCTTGAGGATTGTTATGCTAGGCAAGACTCCATATCCAACTTTCACTCAATTTATGCTGGACCATGTTAATCCAAAGATACTCTTAATATGGTGTGGTTCTGTTTATTTTGAATCAAGTCCGTGCAGTTTTTCTTGAAAGACTCATACCATTAAGAGAATTTACACTTTATATGTAACTTTCCAAATTTTTTTGCCTATTAATATGAAACTTTTATTCATACACCCAATAATTTGCTTAGACTATAGATATGCTAGCTTTAAAAACAAACATAATGCAAAAGTATATTTTCTAACTAAAATTATTACCTTTATTACAAACGTTGAATTGATAGTTATAATAAAATGTATGGGTGATTTACGGGGCAAATCTTCTTTGGCAATAAATGACCAAATTTGCACCAAATAATAGTGAAATGTGGCTATTTGCCAAAGAAGATTAGCCCAGTAATGCATCCACACACAACTTGAAGTCTCACTTGACCAATTGATTTTATGTTGTATATTTCTTATACTATATGGAACTCTTTTATAGCAAAGAGGGAAAAGTAAGTATTCTTTTATTGGAGAATATTTCAATGCATATGCTTTAGGTAAGGAATAATTAATTTTAATTACAAAAATCTTAGCAGCTTGTTTCATACATTTAAAAGGATTGTTCATTGCACGAAGTATCTTGTATGCATTCCCATAGAATTCGAGGAAGGCTCAACCTTAAGGAAGGAGGGTGTAATGTCCTTCACACACACATCAATTCACTATCAACTTTCAGCGGCAATAAATATTAATATCAATAAAAAGTGCTAAAGTCTTTATCGACATTAGTTAAGTGCCATTAGAAACCAATGTCGCTAAAGGTTTTAGGGACATTTACAAAGAGTGCTAATTGCCGCTAAAAATTCATATTTAACAGCAATTAAGAATTAATTACCGCTAATGATCATTTTTGATATAGTGATTGTTGACTCTATGACGTGATATATCGTCTGACTTATATTAGGTTATACAAAAAATAACATACTGTACTATTGCTTCAAGATTCTCGAAGCCTATAGATATTATATGGAAATAATTTTATTATTGGTTCGAAACTCTTCTTTACGTCATAAGTGGTGTCTAGGGGTGTACAAAATCGAACCGAAAACTGAACCAAACCGCAAACCGAGTCAAACCGAGAAAAAAAACCCGACTAGTGGTTGGTTTGACTTGGTTTGGTATTGAAAAAGAAAATCCGACTATATTTGGGTTGGTTTGGTTTTAACTATAAAAAACCAACCCGAGACCAAACAAACCCGACATTATATATATAATTTTAAAATTTTATTTTATACATAAAAATATTTACTTTGATATAATTTTTAAATATTTCTTATACTTTTTCATTGTTTTTATCTTTTAATATATTATTTCAAGTTTGAAACTTAGAATTCTGAATGGTTCAATAAAATTTATAGTCCACAGATGTTGATAATTATAATAAAGCTTAAATCAAAATCAAATTAATACTAATGCAAAAAGAAAATTAATTCAACACTAAGAATGACAATAATATTGAATATTTGTTCTTTGGTTTTACATTGGTTTAGACAATTCAAATACATAATCTAATTTTAATT
>JAJOOS010017142.1:0-50379 GCA_029582725.1 Solanum chiquidenum
GGGGTGGAAGTTTTTTAAAAATATTTTTTTAACATTTTTTTGGGATAGGGGTAGTGGGGCTGGTAGGGGTGGAGTAAAGTGATAAAATAACATTTTTTTTTTAAAGCTTTTAACAAGATTTTATTATAATATGAATATTCATTAGATAACTCATTTTTACTCATTTAAAATGTAAATCGAGTGGAGTAATTTAACTTATTTTTGATGGACTTGCTGGTTTGTGACTGTTAGATTGAATGAATATTGATTTGGGGTGGGGAGAAGGTAAAAAGAGACAAAAGCTGATTAATTCCGCCGTCCTGCTGTTGGTACTAGGAAGAAAGCAGAGACGACAACTCCACTCACTCAGTCACACTTATTCTCCAAAACAAAGGTTTGTCTCCCTTTTTGTTGTGCTACTCTGCTAATGAACACGTGCCCTCTTTACAACTACTAATACTCTTACTCCACCCCACCCCACCTATAAACAAATTAAATGCCATACCCGTAAAGCAGCCGTCCAAATTTAAACTTAAACAAAGTAGTACGAGAGCCCAAATATACATACTCCTTAAAAAAGGGAGCCATACTGAAAAAGCCTGCTCCTTTGGTCCCTCCACTTCCAATGAACACGCCCTCAAAATTTACATATAAATCATTGAATGCTAAATACAACAAGGACATGAGTTACACTTGACTATAAATAGCTCTAGTTACATTCTCAAATGAATGAATATATATATATATTCTCACTCACCAGTCACCACAAGGCTATAATACTATAGAATGCAGTGTTACCTACAAGTAGTGGAAGAAATGGCTTCAAAGAATGCAGTGGTTATATTCAGCAATAGTACATGTTGTATGTGTCATGCCATAAAGAGGCTCTTGTGTGGAATGGGTGTCAATCCAACTGTTTATGAATTGGATAATTATAACACCACTTGGCAACAGGCCTTGTTTACTCTTCTTGCCAATTCATCCTCCGATCTGCCTGTTGTTTTCATAGGTGGCAAGCTCCTTGGCTCCATGGACACTATCATGGCTGCTCATATTAATGGCACACTAGTTCCTCTTTTAAAAGACGCTGGTGCTCTCTGGCTTTGATCACCTTATTATTATTATTTTTACTTCGGAAGTCCATCTTTTTTTTTGTTTTGTAGCACAAGAATTCAAATGAAAAAGGCAAATGTAGTTTGTTCCCATATATCATCACTTCCTAATTTAACTTTATACTTTGTCCTCACCCCTTCAATTATTTACCCTTTTCCCTTAACTTATCCTAGTCTTGTTCTGCCTCTTTTTCTTATTGTACTAAAAAAAATGGCTTCAACACTAAATACACAACACCAACATACTTATGTTATCCCACAATTGAGGATTCAAAGAATAGAGTATAACGCAAATCTTACCTTATCATGTAAAAATAAAAAGATTGTTTCCGATCTCATCACAATTAATTATCAGAAATGTATTCTTTTAACAACATTCTATTTTAATGTGCTTGAAGTTAAATATTGGCAGGGTGAAGCTAAGTAGGGATTTGAATGAACTCAATAGCTTTTCCGTAAATCTTGATTGAGTCGCTCCTACCTAATATCATTACTTTGGGTCTCTCATTTTCGATTTTAAATTGATTGACGAATTAGTGGTAAGGAAAGTGTTTTCCATGCTAGAGTGGTAGGTTTGAACCCTAGTATCAACAAAAGCTATTTATATCAATTTCTTTATAAAGTTTTCTATTGAGTTTGCATTCGTTTCCTTGTTGAAACACGATGAAACGAAACTATGGACATGACCCATGATTCTTTTGTGTTATCATATTTTAAAATAAGAATAAATAAATAAAATACTGTAATATCATAATAAAAAGAATAGAACATTTTTACCATTTCTTTAATGAGTTTTTACTTTTTAAAATGCAAGTAACATTGCTCTCTTAATATTCATATTATTTATTAGTGTAATTTTTTCCAGATATGTGACTCTTTATTATCGTAATAAAATTCAAATGTGATTCTAGATTAATTGATTAAGCATTTTGTTAACTATCAAGAAGTTAACAATTTAAAAACATAACTCTTTTTTGCTCAAATGTGATTCTAGATTAATTGATTAAGCATTTTGTTAACTATCAAGAAGTTAACAATTTAAAAACGTAACTCTTTTTTGCTCAAGTTATTAATTATGCATGTATATATTTAGTAAAATAGGGTCTCTCACAATCAGGAAAGGTACAAACAAACCTCATCCATTGATTATTTATCAAAAAAACAAGGAAAGAAAAGATATGATGCAATTAAAATTAACTTG
Source organism: Solanum chiquidenum (assembly GCA_029582725.1). Lineage (NCBI taxonomy): Eukaryota > Viridiplantae > Streptophyta > Magnoliopsida > Solanales > Solanaceae > Solanum > Solanum chiquidenum. The sequence continues at coordinate 2,293 of JAJOOS010017142.1, forward strand.
TGATCTTATAAAAATAAGTAAAATTACAAGATAAAGTAGTCCATAAAAATGCAAAAACAGAAAAAAGGGATTTATAACTGCTCCCCTTCCCTACGTACGTATACGCCTCGACAGACAGTAGTTCTCTCATTATTAAAACCAAAAAGGAAAAAGAAGTAGTCGCTTTTACGTTTCTTTCTTTCCTTCATAAATTTGGGGTCTAGGGTTCCTCCCTCTCTTTTACTGTTTAGTTTTTATTCTTGGTAGTATCTTAGAAAAATAATGGGGGAGTTTTGAGTGGTTCAACGCCGTGCTGAACTCAATTTCTTTGTTTGGCTCTGAGGGTAATTTAGCAAGTCAAGTGAGGTTGGAGGTTTGTTTGTTGGAGGTTGGATCGGAAAACAAAGTGAAGACGGTGGTGGGAGATTTCAAATGCCGGAAGAGGACTTAATTGAACTCAAATTTCGGTTGTATGATGGATCAGATATTGGTCCTTTTCAATACTCACCCACTTCCACCATAGCTATCCTCAAAGAGAGGATTGTCGCCGACTGGCCCAAAGGTTTTTCCTTTTCTTCTACTTGCTTCCTTTACTCTTCATCTTCGCATCTCTGACGTTTTCTGGCCTCTGCTGTCTTCATCTTCCTTTATGTATACCATCTTGTAATTAATCATCCCTCTGCTTTGAAAATTTGTTCTACAGGCTACCTGCATGTTTTGTAAGTTGACTTTTGTTAGATTATGTGGTATACACAGTTTTTTTAGTGCCTTGATATATACTTATAACTCTGTTGTGATAATTTCTAAATGGAACTAGGCAAAGGCGGATTCAGAGGCCTGATTTATTAGTTACAATGTTTATTCTCAAGTAGAGAATCCAAAAGTGCTAATGTTTGTTGCAAATGCCTGATTGTCAAGTAACCACAGAAAGTATCTTTCCCCGGAATTTTATGAGGCAAGAATTGTAGTGAGGTATTCTCTGTTTTAAGTAAAATTATAATGAAGTAGATTTAGTTAGTGTATCCATAACTAGGGTAAACAAGTAGCTCCATGGAGGCATATACCTTCCGTGAAGTTGTGAACCCATTTCGTCCACCATAGAACCTTATCTAGCATACTCTTAGTTAACTCATTCATATAAGCCAAACATTCTTGCACCTATGATTGCTCATGAAGGCAATGCATGCCATTCATACATACTACTACAGTTATATATTCTAGTGTTTAGATAATTCAAACATAATCAACCTACGATTCACAGTGTGAAAACCCCGCAGGGATATATTGATTATCCATCTTTAAGATCAAAATCAACACCATCACTGGAGTGACTCAGATGTAGATCTAATGTGACCAAAGACATTCTGAATTGCATGATTGATATTGTCTTACGTGAAAAGTAGGATATGTATGCCAAGTGTCAGATATGTACTGAATTATACAAGTGTATTATACTCATACAATGCGTACCATTGGAGGTTATCCAAGGGTACTTATGACAGCCTTGCTAAGTATTTGTTGAGAGTACCAAGAAATATGAAGAGAGTATCTGTAGAAGGGAACTTTGATATCTGGATCTTCAAGGTAATGACACCAAATCAAAAATGATTCTCATTGAAGATTGACAAGCATTTTGGTCCCTACTCATTTTGCCTGGGAAAGCTTGAAGAAGAACCCACAGACCTTAGGAGTTCTTGGTAGAGGATAAGCGCATCGTTGTCAAAGGCCAGAAGCGTAGAAAAGCACCATGATCTATTGGTTCTTAGCTAAGCACAATCAAAGTACATTGCTCAATAGGTGCTGACCAAGAGCAAAATCAAACAATTTATATCTGATACCAGGAAAATAACTATAAATATGAAAAATAACTATATGGATAATAATATAGGAAAAAATGCTATGTTAAATGATGTCAAAAAATGTTTAAATACCGTACGTTAAGTATTCCATTTGTGGGATTACACTGGGTTTGTTGTTGTTGTAGGGCGAGTGTAAGTGAATCCTTTGATGAGGAACTTTTGGATTTGAAGATCCTGGACGAAAAAGTCCCTTCCCTCCTGCACACTCAAATCCAAAAGTAAAGAAAAAAGATCAGCCAAAAATTAAAATGTCTCTGTATTAGCTATAGGTAAAGTTCTTCTAGAGCCAAAGTCAGGGACCCAAGACAATGCTCCTTCAGAATTAGAAGAGGCAGTTTTTTGTTTCTATACTTAATGACTGAACCTTCAATATGCCTTAAATTCACTCCTATCGAACTGGGGATAAACCCAAGACCAATATTTAGTTTCAAATTATAAACATATATTGGTAGAGGTGATTTAATTTTGATCCTGGTAAAAACCACCTTAATGTTTGCTCTTATACCGTGCAAGAATGTGAATAGACATCTGAATTTTGACATTTGACATCTTCCTCTATATCATGCTTTGCTGCTTTTCCCACGGTCCATTTTTTTCTGCAGGGATTTGTGAAAACGGGTTCTTCATCCGAGCTGGTTTATTATATGGTTGCTAGGCTATGTTTTGATAAGATTCAGCTGCTTTTACTGCAGATAAAAAAGTTGCACCTAAGGTGGCAAATGATGTAAAATTGATATGTGCTGGCAAAATTTTGGAAAACAGCAGGACTGTTGGTCAATGCAAAACACCTTTTGGCGAGCTACCAAATGGTGTAATTACCATGCATGCTGTTGTACAACCATCTTTAGCTAAAGCAAAGTCAGGTAGGTTCCCCTTACTATGCAATATGTTGTCATTCTATGTCTGTTTTCAGCAACAGTGTTGCAAGTGCAAGTCTTATTTCTGACATAGCATGTGCCTAACATAGTTATGCTGGAGATGTCGATTGTCTCTGATAAGATTTTCTGAAGATTGGCATTTCTCTCAAGGCGAGAGTATAAGGTGTTCAGATATTGTTTAGTTGCAATCTTTCATATGTGGTATGGAGAAATGTGTATAATTATGAGAAGAAAGAAGGTGGTTGTGATGATTTGACATTTTTGTGATCCCATCTATAATATTTCTTCTACTTTGAACATTATACTTGTCAAACAGATTCAATGAACTCGTGTCCACTAAATTAGCAACTATCCTTCACGTTTAACACTTTTGTCTATCTGTGAAGATAGAAGTATACACCTAAGGGTGTGATCTAGTGGTCAATGAAGTGGAATTAGAACCATGGGTCTCAGGTTCATATTCTAGTGGAGGCGAAAACACGAGGTGATCATATTTGGTATGAGGTGCAAGTGACACATTTGGAGGATAAAATGAGAAGAAGTTGCTTGAGTGAATTTAATAATGTCCCATATCGACTTCCAGATGCACCGGTCACTAACTGAAAGTACTAAAAAAAGATGAGGTAGACCTAAAGTCATACAGAAGAAAGTTATCTTGAACTACTATCTCTCAGAATCCATGTGCACTCGGCAAATTATGGCACAATGGAAGTAATCATACAGTTTTGATTATTGTTTTATACACCAGTAAAAATGTTGAGAATCTAAATCTTCAAATAGTGGATTCATGCGGGTCTAAATGGGAACAACATGGTTAGCCGGGATCCATATAGCTGACTCTAGCTAGCTTGAAATTGAAGTGCAGTTGATGATGTTGCATCTTTTTCATCATGTCTATTTGGTTTAATTTTTCTTTGTTGTTATTTACTTATTTTAACTTCTTCACTTGCAAGTAGTGCTACTTTTTGCTTTCTATTTTGTGGAATTATGTGAGAGAATTGCTATGTTACAATTGTGTGCATAATTTCTTTTTTGCTACAATTGAAATAATCTTCCACTGATAGTGTGACCTGAGATAACCGCAGACTCTGAACTTGTAGAGCAGCTACGAAATACAGGCTTCCTAACTCCTAAGTTCTTAGGAGTTTTGTTCTACTTGTTGAAGTTGCAAATACTCAAAGCTGGAACATTTGTATCAATGTGTTCATCTTAAAACTAAGAGAGAGCTCTGTATTTGAAAATCTTTGGTGGCCCTGTTACACCCTATTCCCTACTCCAGCCCCCGGTTTTTAATCTTCAGTCCAAGCATTGTGTTGTTGAGCCATTTATGTCTTTAATCTTTTCCTTTATTGCTTCTGAGACTTGTCTTTCTACAACAGAAAAGAAGATTATCGAGAACCCAAATCAAAGCATCTGTTCGTGCTCCATATTGTGAGATTGTAAGTGATTCAGTTTGATCTTGTGGTATCCTTGGGTTACCTGCACTGTGAAGTTTAGTCTGGACTCTGGAGCAATAATTTGTATGATACCTCATTATTACATGTTTGTTGAAAAGCATTTGTAACTATTGCATGTTCTTATGATCACGTTTGTTCTATTAAGTTTGTAGTCACAGATTCTCATATAAAAAATACACAGAGAAGGCTGGAGACATGCAGAAGAATTTTTAGCTGTAATTTTTTTTTATACTAATTTGTTTACCCAGGTCATCACGTGTCTATGTACTTGGACCATCTTGTGAAGAACATAATGATTATATATATTTAATGATTCATGTTTTATTCAATAAATGGCATATTAGTGTGGCATGTCAATGGAGATTACAGTATATGTTAACAGGGTACAAAGTAAAAGAGAAGACGATCAGATCGGTGGATATAGAAGCTCATTCCCTACCGGCATCTAATCTTGTTGTGTATTCCAATCAGTGCAGCTTCTCTGTTTGTGGCTCAACTTAGCTTTGGACACCAAAAAGGTATCTGATCTTGAGAGTAACGACGTTGTTGGTTCTGATAGAAAATGACAGCATTTTCATTTTACTGCAAAGAAACGAGTTGATGTGGCAAAAATCTTTTATGGTCTCGATTATTCATTTCCTCCGTTTTCTATTTCATACCGACACTTACCGGGGGCATGACTTTTCCAATTGCAGCCTTTAAAATATGAGATGTAAAATTAATTATTAGTATATTGATGATGGAAATAACTCAAAATTGCTTTTTAAGTTGCAATGACAGTGAGCCTTGGTCTTGTACGGTATTAAATGGAATGATTTGAGTTTTTCTTTTGATTTAAGAAAAGCAAGTAATGAAATGAAATCAGCATCGCCATGCAGAGGCAGCAAGAATGGCCCTATCTTGCCATCCCAATAGCAAGCAACCATTGTCCTCTGTCAATTTATAACCATCACAGGAGTAGAGACCCAGTAATATTTTGGATTGTGTCACTGCGTTTGCACTCAGTGCTACTCCTCTAAAACCTTTTCCTTCCATCACCCTCCTCCACTTTTCTAACCTCTCGTGCCGCACCATTCTCTCCATTCCCTCGCACGAAACTATGTTCATTATCTCAGGTCCAAATATGTACTGTTCCAATTTTGCCCTCTGTGATGAATCCCCTGGAAATGTCGCGTCCAGGGAATCAAAGATGGCCGAATAGTAATGCAGCGCCTCCAGGAACCGACCCAGGAAATACGGTCCATTATGGCTCGCCTCTTGCTCCACAATCGTTACTATATTTGGGGCTTGGTCTCTGATCATCCCTAACAAGTTCCCAATACAATTGCCTGGGACTCGATGCAGTCGATTCACCGAATTCACCGCCAGAGCCTCACCTATCCTTCTGTTGAACATATGTGCTTTCAAATCCTCAAGCTGCTCCCCCACCGGGTGAAATTCGAACGGAACGTGGAGTGACTGCGCCAGTTCTGTCAAACATCGACCCGTTTCCCTCACTGCTTCCGGAGACGAACCCACTCCTGTGATACGAAGGAACGGAGCACCGCCAGGTCGGGCCGCTAAGGCCTGCATAAAAGCCGGCCACTGATAACCTTGAAGGATGTCTAAATCGATAACATGAACGCGCTCCTCTGCTTCGAATGCTTCAAATATGGCTTGATTAGCTGTGAAATGAGCGAATTTGACATAAGGGCAGGCTTGGTAAAGAATTTGATAGATCTTGAGGATTTCGAGGGAATTAGGAGGAAAAGGGTTGAAAGGTTTTGGGACAGAGGTGCTGGGTTTAGTGGCTAGTGTTGCGGCAAGTCTAGCTGTAAGAGCTTCGGTGAAGCAAGAAGCCACTCGTTGCATGGAGTCACCGATTGGGGTGACTACTCGATTCAGGTGGTGGAGATACCTTCTTGCCAACATATAGTCCTCTTTGGAGACTGCTTCAGCACAAGCAAGGAGAAGGTGCACCAATTGTAAGCCACTGTCCTGATCCTGCATCTGCACACCACTTCTTTCTTTAGCCACCTATGTAGGAAATTAAATTAAAAACGTTGCTATCTGGCGAAACATGAGCAATAGTTTATATTTGTCCAGTATAGCTGATTCAAAGAGTCCAATTTTGTGGAATGACAAGGACTAATTTCCTTTCATATATAATAAAAAACTTTTGTCCATACAAAGAGGGACAAATTGCATGGTGATAAGCCCGCCATATAATTCACTCTAGACTTGTTGCAATTTAAGCTTGACTTGGTTGGTTTCTTATATGCATTTAAAAAGAACTAAAACAATTGTTGTGAAGCTGGAACATTCAACACTAAAACACCAAGCATTAGAATTTTGGAACGACAGTATGATATATATATTTGCATGCGAGCTAGAAGATACGGTTTCACAGGAACTGTGGTAAACCCTTGATAAGTGTCATTGCATGAGATTTAAGAAAGGAGAAACAGAAAATTATAGATAAAGTATACCTGATCAGGTGCAGCAACAACCAAGTTGTGATTGATAATTTGCGTATATTGTTGTTGTGTTGGTATTTGTTTTTGTTGCTTCTCATGCTGCCGTTCTTGATGTAGCTGTTGTGACAGAGGAGCAATAGACCCCGTCTGGAAAATCTCATCGTCTTGGTTCAGTACTTGTCCAGTAGATGTGTTACTGAGTAATGATCCCATAAAGCTACCGGACGTATTGGATGATGAATTTGGCAACGCCAGGCACTCTAAGAAATCAGGAATTACCGACAGAGCATCAAATGACTCGGAAGAGGATCCTGCTGCACCACCATCTGAAACTTTGAGGGTGGAATATGAGGATGCCAAATCCTCCTTGTCATAGTCATCATCCAAGAAACTCTCGAGAGCTGGCAGGTTAAAGCTCTCAATTTGCATGAACTGGTTATTAGGAGAGTTGAAAACTTTTTGGAGGGGGCTCAGTCCCTTGCCTTTATTATTCGAGTTGTAATTATTAGGTCTCAGGGGAGAGCAAGGAGGGGAGCACATCATCATGCTCTGCCCATGAATTCCCTGATGATGTGCGTATATGTTGTTATTGTGAGTAGTAGTACAGAAACTGGAAGCAGGCTGAGGCAAGGGAAGGTTCCTGACGGGGGAAGAGATCATGAAATCTCCCTCCAGCTGATCAGCAAAGAAGGACTCCCAAATTGAGTTATCAGGAGATTGGATTTCAACATCATCGTGGCCTTCAAATTTGGCAGGGAAAGTGAGACTGCCACAATTGAGTTCAAAGTCGGAGGAGATAGGAGTGACATTCTTGGATTCAGAAGAGGCAAGAGAGTCATCTGGAAGCAGCTTGCTGTAAGAATTCTCGCTCTTGAAACTTGCTATTTCACTGTTTAAGCTGCCAACCTCACTTTTTATGTCATTCTTTAAACTCCCCATGTTGCCACACAGAGAATTGTTCATCACACGCATTCACTGCAGGACCTGCTTTTTGCAGTCTTGTGTTCTACTGATGAATCAACCTTTATTGTTATTTGATGTCTGTCGTATATAATTAGAAATGTGAGTGAGTTGTGAAGATACAGAAGATGGAAGTTGGTTGCAAAATCAGGCGAAAAGGAAAAGAAGAGAGATTTTTATAGGCGAGAGTTGAGAGTTGAGAGGTTGTCATTCGTCAGCTTGTCCAGACTGTAGCATCTGAGGGAGGGAGGAAAAATCTGTGGCGTTTTCATTTTTACATGTTTGGGAGTTAGTGAATTTTATCGACTTGAAAATGGGATTTGGAATTATACCTCTTACTAAAATTTTCCATCACCTGGTTGGTTGATTCCACTTCATTACTTTATTTTATGTCTTAAACTAAGGTCCAGTTGTACGAAGTTTCGTGGAGAGGGTGGGCCCCATCCTGGGCCGGCCCAGCTGACGGTTGGCATAGTTGAATAAGAAGCTAAGGATGTTTCCTTTGAGTTAATACCATAAAATAAAATAAAATAAAATAATGGGAGTATAGTGAAATCCGCAAGAGGGGATTGGTCGAAGCGGTATGATAGGGATATTATTAGATAAATGCAATGCGTCTTTCTTGGTTAACAATCAACTCACTTCCTACCTCCCCAAAACTACTTAACAAATCCACCCACCAATTTTATGAAATAGAAGAATGACTTTCAGTGCTAATGGAGTACTAATTATCAATTCTACCCACACTTTTAACTAATTATCAAATCTATTAACTTTACTTTGTATATCTTCGCACTCTATCGATTAGAGTTGACAAAAACATAGTCAGTGAAATAGATAAAACCTAAACTCTTCCCCTATGTAATGTTAGTAGTTTTTTTAAACTCTACCAATTTCAAATAAATACAGGGCATGCATGTGTTTGGTCTGTCAGATAATCCTCTCTTTTCTGAACAATTTTCTATTGTGTTTGTGTTTTTTTAGGTAGCATTAACGTGAAAAGAATATGATTACAAATACGGGCGGAGCTAATTGGGAATTCGAATGAACCCAATAGCTTTTCCGTAGATTGTATTGGTATTAGAAAATTAAATAAATATATATGTACATTAACTTGTGAACCATCTAATAAAATGGCTTAATGAGAAAAGGTTGTGGAAATGCTTTTCATGCTAGAGTTGTGAGTTTGAAACCACTAGTATCAACAAAATCTTCTCTTCTTTTGTTAAAAGGAAGCATGCTTTTAGAACCCCAAACTCCTAATCTTGGCACAATATCTTATTGCAAATGAGTTTGAGTCACATATACATTGTCAATGTTAAAGATTTTTTAACACTATTGGCGCTTACGATACCAAGCTTGATCTTAAGAGTTGTCTGTTATGTTATTGTGGTAAACTTAACTTGGTAATGTAGTTTTTTTACACTATCAATGCACGGAACATAAATTCTGTATCAATATATAGTAAAAATTCTAAGTGCATCAATCTGCAAGATACAGTTTGACTTAGCCTAGTTTTGAAGGCCCAATTGTACAACGCATGCATATACATGGGAAGGAAACTATTAAGGTGGTATCTATATAAGTCTTGTTGTAGCTCCCTACATCTTTAATTATATTATTTTTCGTTCATTGAACTTTAGTGTCAGACCAAAATATAGTTTCAACACAAGGTTATTACTACCAATTGTCAATTCGAATATAATCTCTCTATCTGTATTTGTTCTAACTCATGATAAAAAGACACTCAAGCATATCTTTTTTTTTTGTGTGTGTTTCTTGAGCTTTAGAAGGAAGAAAATAGACTCTCAACGCATTTGGATTTTCTCCTAGATATGAAGAGTTTCTTTTCTTTTTCAGTAGCATCTACATGATCTTCAGGCCAACATTTTCCTTCATTTGAGCGGAGTCACAATCACGCTCCGCACATGCCTTAAATTTTTTCTTATTAGTGGCTCAAAATTGCACAACCACTACTAGAAGTTACTATTTTCTCTATGAATTCCCCACTAAAAATGTTCAAGGGCTATTCTTACAGATATTTTAATTGAATTAGTGAGAAAAAAATAGTAATGTTTTCATGCATAAAAATTAAAAAGTTACCTACTATTTTAGTGATTATCTATTTTAGTTGTGCTTTTTCCTAGTGAGCTGATTTGGTGGGAAATGAATGGAAAAATCATGTTTTATAACACAAACTTTTCATTGATTTTTATTTTTTGGAACCCCAGGATAATCCGTAGCCGCTACAACCTCTGTCACAGCCTCTGCCCTTCAGACTTTAACACCTTTTAATTAAAAAATAAAAAAAGATAAGTTTATTTTAAAATAAAAAGAATATTATAGACTTTTTAAATTTCTAGTCAAATTTTCTGGCTATTTAACATTACCCAGAAAAATATTTGTTTCCAGTAGTAAACCATACAGTAAAAAGTTAGTAATAAATAAATAAATACAGAAAACTATGCAAAGAGGGCACTCTTGCATGATGGGGGGATATTGAGGTAATCGCTAGGCAACTGCAAACTCCTAGGTTTTGCACTTTAATTTCATATATATATATATATATTTGTGAAGAATACAATACCAACTCATCAGTATGATAGATGATTACTATGCTGTTTATCAGTTCAAAGAATTGCACATTCATTTATTTTTTAAAATCTCATGAAATTATTGTTGTTGTTTAAGAAAATTGAGCTAGTATTTAATTCAATCTCAAAAGCTACAAATTATGAGATGAGCTTTGTCGATCATAATATGTGGAGCATAAACATTTATAACACATGTTTATATGACAATGGTAGAAATGTAATGTTAGGTTGAGTTGTAACCTTTTAGCTTTAATTAGAAAATTATTAGAGTATTTAAACGAAAATGTAGGTATGTATGTGCTGAGTTTCGTCTGTTAAGACAAAAAGTAGAGTAGCCGAATATATATTATATTATAAAAAGGATGGAAGGAATTAAACATTAAAATTACAAGTGTTAGCAAAGGGAGGGGAAAAATGTTTAACTGAGAGGATACGTAAGTAAAACAACTCTCAAGTAACTTTGTTATAGCATAATTGTTCTCGAGTCAGTAACTTTGGAATATAAGAGCAAATTTTAATATATATAATATAATAGAAGAAGAAAGTAAAAAAGGGGTGGAGAAATAGTAGTAGTAGAAATTGATAGCATCGTCTCATGTGGCGTCGTTTGGGATATATGGTTGTTCTTCATTGCCTTTCTCTTTCTTGTGAATTAAGTCGGCATTTTTCTATTCACTAATTTCCCATCTCCACAAATTAAAGCACCTTATTTCTTCCCTACTCGATAAATAAATAAATAAATACTTGATAAAATTTATTACGTTACGTTACGTTCCTCAGCTTATATATGACAACTTATTATGACGTAATTCCAATACACACTACTTCGAAATATACATATATTACCAACTTATTTTTTTACTTTTCCAGTGAAAAGTATATAAAATTGCAGAGCTTATAATTTGTTGTTAATTTGTAATTATAAATAGTAGTGCAATTGATTTTAAAAATATTTCTATAATGTAATAAATTTAATTTTCCCATCACAGAAACACTAATTTACAAATATATAGAGCGGCAACAAAGTTAGGGTCACGTGTAATAATATAACCACAAAAAAGGTATTTGACCTCGTCTAGTTAACAGATATTTACTACCTTTGTCCTGTTCATCTTTTAAAGGAAAACGATAAATATATATAGGTATTTAATACTACTACTCCTATTTGTTTTGAGATGTACTTGTGAAATCCATATATTTTTACGACGCTTCACGCAATCATAAGAAATGGACTACTTGAATAGTAATAGTACTAATATTTATAAAAGAAAATAATCATATGTGAATTTGAAAAATAAAGACAAAAAACAATGAAGAAGACCATGAATACACCAAGGACCATACAACATAGAGAAATCGAAGTCCAATTATACCAAATTATTTTATTAGTATTATATAGAGTCCGGGGCCAAAAGGGCAAAAAAAATTGTCAAAAAATTTAAATGGGCACATCAATTTTTTTTTAAATCAAAAGGGGAAAATCGCTCCTGACGAAGCGATTTTCCTCTGACACAATAAATAAAAATCTTTGCCCTAGCAGCGATTTTGTCCAAATTTTTTTTTCTTTTTATTAAAAATCGCTACTAGGACAGCGATTTTGACAAAAAACTTTTTCTTTTCTTTTTTTTTTATTAAAAATCGCTGCTAGGTCAGCGATTTTGACCATCTTTTTTTATTATTATTAAAAATCGCTGCTAGGGCAGCTATTTTGTCCAAAAACTTTTTTTCTTTTTTTTAAATTAAAAATCACTCCCCTAGCAGCGATTTTAATTAACAATAGGCATGAATAGACATTTTTATATTATTAATAATTAACAATAGGCATGCATAGACATTTTTATATTATTAATATTTAACAATAGGCATGAAAATAATAGCACTAGGCATGAAAAACGGTGCCCCTACAACGATGTGTAAGGGGAAAAAAAATCGACTTACGATTTTTAATGAAAAAAAAAAGAAAAAAAATTTTTGGTCAAAATCGTTGCTATAAAAAAAATAAAATTGGACAAAATCGCTGCTAGGGCAGCGATTTTTATTTATTGTGTTAGAGGGAAATCGCTTCGTTAGGAGCGATTTTGCCCTTTTGGTTTTAAAAAAAATTGATGTGTCCTTTTAGAATTTTTGACAATTTTTTTTGCCCTTTTGACTCCGGACTCGTATTATATACGCATTACACACAAACACGTTCATCAATTTTTGCACGCTCTCAACTTCTTATATCATTTTTTGCACGCTCTCAACTATTTTGTTATTGTATCAATGTTTCATTTCAACTTGTAAAAAATTCAACTGATTTGCTTTTTTAATCATAATAATAAAAAACATAAAGGTGCAATGTTTAATATGCATTTGCCATTTTTCACCTGTGACCAAATAAAAATTCACAATCAGAAAATTATGATAGATGTCAAAATTTATAAGTAACATATTATTTGGGAGTTATGGACTTGAAAAGATATAGAAGTAATGAAGATTATTAAGAGTAGAAGTTATGAAGATGTAAATCATGTGTGATCAGTTAAAGGTACAAGACTAATGATTATTAGTAATAGAGTAGAAGTTATGAAAATAAGAGGTAGGAGCTACTATGGAGTGACATTTTAAATAAAATAATTAAGAAAAATGAAAAATACTTGAAAGTAGATTATTATGTTATAATTATATATGAAATGGAGAGAGATGCCAAAAAAGGAGAAGAAAAAATACAATCCAAGACCATAGAGAAGTGTGGCGTTATATGAATAGAGTTGTATATATAGTAAAAAAATCGTATAAAATATTTATACTGTATTAAGAAAAAGTAAGAATACTTATCAACTTTTTGAATTCTATAAAATGTTTTAGTACTTTGTTGTTTTTAGTAAAAGAAGTAGACTATGATTAATTTGTGATATACAGAAGATTAAAAAACACTAGGATCAATCAGCACTTGAGTGAAACAACATGAGTAAATGAATGATATATGTACACACAACTAATTTACAGGATTTCAATTGAATATTTGTTCATCTGCAAAGAGAAAAAAGGAAGATTAATAATTGTATATTTGCAGATGTATAATATATTTGTTATCTCTAGCTACTACAAGAAGAAGAAAAAGATAAAAATAATCCATGGGAAATATATACAGTTATCATAGATTTTGTCTGTTGATTGGTATGCTGACATATAAATGGAAAAGCCACATTTCTGGCTTTTTCCCCTTTTTCCTTTTTTGGATACATATAATGAACAATTGTATGCTAGTTATTAATTTATTGTACCTGAAAATTGCTTAAATTATTATAATGTGAAGTGAAATTCATTTCATTCATCACATGAACATGCATCCCAAAATACTAAAAATAATTTATGAGATGTTGGAAGAAATAATGATTTTACAAGTTTTGGAGGAGATGAATAAAAGTTTTTACTACTAGTAATTAAGGGGATTGAATAAAGGAAGTTGGAATGAATTGGTTTAAATAGCCTAGCTAGTTCCGCCATGATTTATATATAGCCTAATGAAGTAGTGAGTCGAGAATAGTGTACAAGTATAAAGTGGAATATATAGTCTATACATTGTGAATGAAATGTAGCATACATTAGGCCATAATAATAATAGTACATATTTCAAGTTTCAAAATGAGTGAACATCCATGCATCTTCCTTCTTGTAATTCAAATTGATAGATTTCTTTTCGTTTGAGTATGTTTTATAGAGTCATAGTAAAGAATAAAAACTTTGTTAGTTTTGTTTGGTAAATGGACAAATTATAAGCAAACAAACCAAGAGTAATTTTTATATTTTTGGTTAGAGTTGGACAAGTTGAGTTATGACCAGCCTGTTGTTGACCCAATCCATATTCTCTGTCCAAATAACTTTTGAACGAGTACGTATTTATTAGTTGGGTAAATTCAATCTAACCGGCTCATTTGATAATTCCAGTTTTAACTAAGCCCAATAACGTAGTCTTACAGTAGGCTGGTATGTGGGAGTGGACTACGAAGTGCATATACAACCGATCGATTTCAATAGCCCCATTTAAGTCATAAACGGAAGCCCTAAACTTTTTGCAAGTTTAGCTGCTTTTAAATTAAATTTTAAGTGCACGATTTTGAAGTAATATGTGTCTGGAATTTAGTTTATCAAATCCTAATTCAGACAATTTAGAAGCAAACAACTTCAACCATTTTGGATGATGTTCAGACTGTATATAGCTGAAGTTTAGTCATTTTTGTATGAAGTTCAGACTATATATGTGACCGATCGACCTTGAACAATGTTTTCTAAAAAAAGGTCGGGCTATATATATATGACTTAACTCACTTGATGTTAAACTTGTAAGTGATGTATGATACTCTCTCTCAGTCAGTGGCAGAGGCAGGAATTCTATAAAGGGGGTTCAAATAAAAAAAATGTTGTTGCCTGGAATCGAACTTGTGACCCAAAGCTCACATAGGCGAAATCCTAAACCCCATAAACCATTGAGCTACTCCTTTGACATATGCTCAGGGGGTTCAATTTTAAATATATACACGTACACAAAAAAATTGATCTTATATATATAGTGTAATTGTTTTTCCGAGGGGGGTCATCACACTCTACATCCGCCACTGCTCTCTGTGCGCTATTGCTTGTAACATTGTAATTCATAAGAAACACGATTTGACACCTTTATAATCTCAGGAAATTATGATTGATGGAAGTAGAAGAATGCATCCACAAAATGAAAAAGAGAATGAGAAATGAACTTACAATAAATGTGAGTGAAGTTATGGTTGGCTGAATTCTTTGCCTCTATGATATATCACATGATTCTCAGTAGCAACAATCTTTCTCTGTGGCCAGACCAAATTTATAACAGATATGGGGAGAGTGGCAAGTCCGTGACTGCCTCCTATTGGGGTTACGTCAAATAATAAATAGTACTGTAGCAGTAATTCATATAAAGTATCACGTTAAGAAGCAAGGCCACCATAAATTACAACAAACAAACATGTATGAAAAGGGAGGTCTATTTATTCCTCTATGTAAATGAACGAATTTGTCTACTTCCCACTATACTCTCTTTCCTACACATCCACCCTTACAAAATTCCAAAGAAAGTTCACATGATTTGTTTGTTTGTGAATTCTGACTAGCAATAAGGTTCGATCCCTGTCCCCTCTTCCTAACTTTGATCTCTTTTTTTTTTTCATTTCTGTCATCACTTATACTATTTATCCACACACACATTCTAGCTCACATCTTCCTTTTTTGTTTTAAACATAAAATTCTTCAACTAGTGTCTAGTCTTTTTGTGTGTTTGCTTAACGTAATATTATCAATCACTTTACTAGCTAGCTATTCACATATAAGTAGTTGGTTTTCATCTCAACTCTTTTTTGTAAGTCTCAGCTCAGTTTGCCATGACTACTACTACACTTGTCCTGTTGGTGGTTTCATGCTGCTTCTTGTGGTTGAGTCTATCGTCAGCAGCAAAAGTGGTTAATCCACAGATCACTGTCATGGGTATGGTTTACTGTGACATTTGCTCCAATAATTCCTTCTCCAGGCACAGCTACTTCATGCCAGGTACACTATACTCTCTCTTCCTTACAAGTTTTTGGGTAAATTAAACATTTTTCATCTTTTGCATAAAGCTATCTAAAATAGTCCTATATATACACTGGAGTTGGCAAATGAACAGGTTGAACGGCTCAAAGCTCATCCCAATGGGTCAATACTCTAACCACCCCCAAATAATCACCCAACCTCCCTTCTCTTTAAATTGTTTTTTTTAAAAAGAAATTTGAAAGCTAAATGCTTTAACTTCTTCCAAATTTACAATATCCCCAATCTTGAATTTTATATATTCGGGTTTGAGTTGAATTTTGACCCGTTTGGTCAATCATTTGGGTTCAACCCAACAAATGGGTCATAATCCAAACCCAATAAAACTTGGCCGGGTTACTAAAAAAGAATGGGTTGATTAATTTCGTAAATGCATTGGAATTGATGGCTGAACAGGTGTAGAAGTGAAAATAGAGTGCACCTTCAAGGCAATGGCGACAAGGACGGCAGAGCTAGTATCAGTGTCAGTGAACAGAACTACTAACAAATATGGAGTTTACAGGTTGGAGATACCTTCTGTGGATGGAATAGAGTGTGCTGTTGAGAAAGCAGTGGGCAATTCCTGCAGGGCTAGCCTTATTGGAAGCTCATCTTCTTTCTGTAATGTACCTGGCTCTACAAGAACCACTACTGATGAGATTACAATCAAATCTAAACAAGCAAACATGTGCATCTATAGTCTCACTGCTTTGAATTTCAGACCTTCTAAGAGAAATGTTGCTCTCTGTGGAAATTAGAACTCCAACTATCTTATTTCCTTTTTATATGTCTCCTCTCATTCCCATTTATAGGGAATATAATATGTATAATTCATGTCCCTTTTATTTCCAGTAATCAAAAGCTATGCTGTTAAATACAAGGATATGTATTAGAAACAGGCACCAAGTCCTCATCCTTTTGTTTTTTACCAGAGGAACTGTTGTTAGCTGCTTAACTGTTCTTGATGGAAAACAAAGAAAGAAGGTTCAAAATTGTGTCGTATAGCTCTTTGGACATAAGAATCTCATTTTACCTTTTACTGATATGACAACTCTATACTCTCATCGCTTGATTCGAACACCAGAGCTCAGATGCTAGCTGCTATTAAGATAAAAGTTTGTCACATGAAAGTTTTTACTGACATGCAAATAGTGAAAATAATACTATGCCTTGATCAACTGCAATAACACAAAACAAAAATTACAAGCCTAAGCATGGCATAATGATTCCTTTGACTCATTGTTACAAGAGACTTTCCAATTTAACTCCCATCTCATATCATGAATGATTTAAGCAGCAATTTCATCGCAAATTCAAACCTTAAGATGCATAAGCCATTTTCAACCATGGAGGTGGATAGACAAGGAATATAAAGTTAATAACTGGATAGAAAGTTAACAAACATAAAATGTAGCTCAAGCTGTAATACATTTGTGACAATTAGTTCACAACCTCTTTTGCCTGCACCAGATTACGCAATAAGCTGCTTATGTTTCAGCACACATTTAAACACTTCACAGAAGAGTAGGAATGGAAAGCAGTTCCAATTAGCAATATTTTACTTCAATATCGACTGTACAAGTTCAAGCCTTAAAGAATTTCTGCTCGACTAAGATAAACCGCAGATGCAGTAAAAACATTCAAGTATGACACGTCCTGTCTCTTTGAGATTTTTTTTAGCAAAATACAGTACAAGAGCTTCTTTTTGAATGCTAAAGAGTCATTTCCAGCACGTCTTGATCTGTACATTTCCAAGCTTTTCTTTGAAAAGATAGCTAAAGCTTAAACAATTGATGGACATGTAAAAATCATGCCTGACCACACTTGCTTAGGCATGCAACTCCCTCTTCTAAATAATCTTGTCTATTGATCCAAAACTCAGGGGCATCCTGCAGAAATTATTCGATTATCTATTTATTTCTGTTATCATAATAATGTTGCTTTCAAATTGTATGCTCTTCAATTAGGGTGTGCATTGATTCATTGCAATCCTTTTCCTTTTTGGCATAATGAAAAAAAAAAACTTAAGAATGCTCAAGGAGAAGAATGACGAGAATTATTATTTTTTCTAGGTGAATGAGCATCCTGACTGGAAGAATAGGACAGCAAGAATAATTTAATATATACCAGCCACTATGATTTCAGCATAATATAAAACATGTAAGTTACGGCATAAAATTCTTTTACTTGCTCTACTAAGTGGACTTTATTTAATTAAGTTGCATTCAGCCACAGGAACATCTCTCATACACAAATGATTTGATCAATTGCAGAGGAAGTACAAGAAAAAGAGAAGGATTGGAGTGACGTGAAACACAAATTTCTTGTGCCTGAAGCTGATGATTGCACGGGCCTAAATCATATCAAAACAGTATAATCCAACATGTGCGGCAACCACTTCGATGGAGGACAGAAATAGAATATTCAAATCCAGAAAATTATGGGAAAGTGTACACAGATTAGAAAAGGATGTATCTTCAGAGATTAGCTTTCTTTTTATTTCTCCTGGGAATAAATTCTCTTTTATATGCATGATCAGGCAAGGAGCAGAGATGGGGCTACAGAGAGGAAACAGATACCACCATACCTTCATAATTCCGGCCAGAACTGCACCACCGAGATACACCATATGCTTTCTTCTTGGTGGATCTTCTATTCGTAAGCGCAATTTCTATTGCAGAAAACATATAAAATAAAATTTTCAAAAATAGAGAAAACTTCAACTACTTAAAGAAAACCAAGAAATGCATAGTAAAAGACAACAATTGTAGGCAATGCAATCCAATTTCCTAGATATGCTAAACCCTACTCGTCCTTTTCCAACTACTTTCTTTTCTCCATCTCTTGATTGACTTGACCTCATATAGAGCAGAAACCACCATAAGCTGCAGGTACCAGTGAGATCGAGGTATTTAATTGTGGTTTGTGGGTAAGACTATTCGAATAAATGCTACTTAGTTGCATAAACCTTATTCATAAACCAAAAACCAAAAACCTCAAGAAATCATGAAAAGAACAAATAAGAGTCACACAGTACCTTCAAACCATCTTTGTTCCCTTTCAGAACAACATCAAGATAGCGGTCCAAAATTTCTTTCTCAAGGCTGTCAATGTTTAAAAAGAAGGGAAAATAGCTGTTATTAAAGGAAACAAGAATATGATGAGTGTGGACATGAGGTGGGTAAGAAAGAGTTCGTTCCTTATATTCCCACAGTAAACCAAAGGATATGTTAACTGCAAAAGTAAAGTTCAAGGGAATAATTCACAAAGAGATGAAATTCCTTCTCGATGACAGCTCATCGATATTCTTAACAGGAATTCTTCATGCATTAAAGTGTATACCTGAATTTTCCTAATATAGCACATTTCTAAACAATACTCCTACCCTCTCGAATAGAATTTCATATTCTAATTTATCATACGTAACAAGATGAGAGTTAAAATAGTATGTAGTGAAAATGAGTACAGATTTCAAGTTAATTTGCATTTTTAGATATGCCTTCATGCATTTCATGTTAGTTATGATACTAACAATTTCAGAAGGGTACTTATGAGCAGGCAAAAAATAGAACAACTATGAGGTATTAGTCATCAGTCAGATATACCAAAGCTGACTGCTACCAGGAGGAGGGAATTAGCAAATTTTGATACCGCAAGAGGGGATTCAGAAAATTCAAAATCCACAGGGAGATGAATTAGAGTTCTTCGTACAATAAAAGAGTTATAGCACAACAGCTTTACAGTTCAAATTCTCTGCCAGATTGATCAAACATTAGTCCTGAGTAAAAATAAATTCAAGGATATACTTTGGTTCATAAACTCAAAGCAAACTGTCATACCAGTTAAAACTTCCTAGAAGAGTATGACAATAATGTAGCATTTAGAATCAACCATGCACAATTGCACTACTCAGCTCCAAGTTCTCAAAGTTTTATAATAAGGAAGAGTATTTTGAGTAAGTTACCGACTAGGTAAGCCAGGATACATGGTACTTCCACCACTCAAAACAATATGCTGGTAGAGCTGCAAGAGAAAATTTGAAGTAATGATTATTACATTAAACATATGATGGATTGCAAATGACAACACTATGGCAAAGAATACAGAAGAAATTTCAAAGTTGAAGTACCATCATCCTGTTGTCAATATCCATCTCCTGGATGCAGCGAAATACCATGTCAGCCATGCCATCACCTTCAACATCAATAAGATCCTGAAATGGACAGAAAAAGTGACACTTGGCTTCCTTCCACATATAGCAACCCATCAATTGAAATTTTGGAGAAGTGTGGAATAATATTCTAATCCCTTGCCCATACATCAACCCATCAATTAGAATTTTGGAGAAGCGTGGAATAATATTTTTATTTAGTTTCCTTTCACATACATCAACCCATAAAGTAGAAGTTTGGAGAAGCATATAATAGCATTTCAAACCATGCAGTTCAGACAATGTGTTCTTGCTTCAATTTTTCACAAGGACTTAATTGACACTTTATCTGAAACAAATTGGTTTGAAGATAACACTCTATTGCTTTCCTATTGAATAGTTGAGAGGTAAAAGAACCACCAAATTTAAGAAGCTGTAAGACAAAAGATGGTCATGGTATTAGATAACAAGTGTCACATTGACATCTGGTGTTATATGGGATTTGCAGGATTAACTTGCTTTATGGGAAAACATCAATTGCCTTTCATCTTCCCCACTATGAGGAAAGAAAATCCAGTGCATTTTTACGAAAAAAGATATGTTCTTGATTTGTGAAAGAGGAAAATAAAAATGGGAATGCATGCTCACTGGAGTAAAAAGAGCCTCAGGTGCCTGGAACCTCTCTGTGCCAACTTTAAGTACCCTCCCATCTGGAAGCTGTTGAAAAACAAGTGAAATAATGAGGTACAGATGACCAAGTTTCTTATGGGAGAAAAAAGGATCTTTACTTCCAAGAGCAAAGCACCATACCTAATTGCAGTTCAAGGTAGTAGAAGCGCTTAAAAAAATAGTAGTGCCTTTGTTTTTTCCAATTAAAAGCATATTATGGATGGAGCCTACTCACAGTATAATTCTTAACAAGAATTGTCGTTTCAAGCCCCAACTGATATTCTCTCTTGTAATCATAACTGCAGTAAAGCAAATACCATTACTCGCCAGAAGAAGTAGTAAAGGGATTAATTTATGACGCAAGTAATTCACCTAATGTAGCAGAGCTTTTCTTTAATATCCCTGACAGTCTCAAAATCAGCACTTCTATTCATTGCATACCTTCAGATATTGACTGACCATCAAAACTCCAGTAATGGTTTAAAATAATCAAATATTGCATGAATGACCCTATTTAGTTTATTTCAAGTATGTGTTGGCAATTACCCTCTCCGAAGTAGCAGATCAACCATATAAGACGTTATATGCCGTCCAGCTACATTCATTCTTTTCGTGAGGTGAGGAAATGAATATCCATCTACAACGGGAACCTGCATCAACATATTTCTGAATAACATACAGAAGAAAAAATATCCCCACGGTTCATAGCAAGTATTACCATGTGCCACCAAAAGAACAAATAGCTAAAAAAAACACTGCCTTTATGACCAGCTTGAAGGAGCAATCTTATTAGACAGGGAGCCAAATGGACTATGCAGGAAAACAGTTCTAGGTTTGGGAGTAGCAACTCCTAGTTTGATTACCTCAAACTATATAAGAATTAACCTTCTCTTTTGAATCAATGTTGAACCGAGACAAACTATAGATCATGAAACAGCTATGCTTATGGAAAAACTTACAACATGTGTAACTCCATCACCTGAGTCGATGACAAGCCCAGTCAACAAACCTGCATATTGGAACATAAAAAATGAGCAAATCCATCACTAGCTAGGGCCCAAGTAGAAGCAAAATATCGAATTAACCCCACCCTTGTAACAAATACCCGCTAAAAATTGCAATATCAAGACTTATGATGGTCCTTCTCGCAACAACAACAACATACCCAGTGTAATCCCACCAAGTGGGGTCTGAGGAGGGTAGGTGTACGCAAACCTTACCCATAGATATAGAGAGGTTGTTTCCGATAGACCCTCAGCTTAAATAAGCATGCCAAATAGTTTGAAAAAAGGGGATACAAATATGAGAGCAATAACTACAATGAAATAATGCGAAATGGAGAGCATTACACAACAAACTGCAGAAAGAACAGTAACGACAATGAAATCATGCAATAATCTGAGCACAAACTAAAGCAAAGAACAAGAAACTATGAGAATAGTGCTAATAATACTGGTAAGAAGGAAGTCCAAGGATGACCACCAAGCCTATACAGGAAGCGAGAGAACGCTCAACTACCAAACTAACCTTCTACCCAAATCTGCGACCTCTAAACTCTCCTATCGAAGGTCCTTCTCACAGATAATTGAAAATGATTATGCCCCAAGAACTCATACATGTATAATGGTACCTTGAGCATACAATGTTAGAACAGCTTGAATTTGGATGAAGACACCAGCAAAGTTGTACTTCTCAAACATGGTTTCTACCTGTAATTCAAGTAAATCTGAGTATAAGTTAAGAATCATTGAAGCAGTAAAGAGAGGGAATGCTTTTCTCGAAAAAGTAAGACATTAACACAAACCATCGTTTCACGATTTTTAGATGGATTGAGAGGTGGATCTGTCAGCAGAATTTTGCATTCTGTTGGATCTATCTTCACCAGCAGAATGAAAGGAAAGTCTTGTCAGTTAACCATGAACTTATCATACAATAAGCATTTCAAAGAAAAATTAGCAAGCAAAAGTTTAAACCAATCAGAAATCTTCACAGGGAAGTTAGCAGAAAAGAAATCTACCTTCAGTTCGTTGAAAAATGCATGGTCCCACACATTCCCCATATCATCCCAGTTTTGTACAAGTCCATTGTTGACGGGATAAGATAAATCCAACTGATGGCGCAACTTCAAGCATTCATCTCCCACAATAATATCCTAGAGGAAGAATGTAAATGAGTTAAACAATCGTCAACAAGTCTGTGAGTACACTTACTTATGAAGCTCAACAGTTAGATAGCAAAATATATTAGAGAATGATATAATATAAGAATAAAAGAGAGCAAAGTACATAAGAGATAAGGAAAAAAAGTGATGATGGCAAGATTCCCAATGTCCTAGTTACAAGCTATAAGTTTAAACAAAGAATCCAGGAGTATACTACGTAAGCAGAACTCAAAAAATCCTGAGGCGTATCAGAAAACAAAATAGAGTTAAAACTTCATTTCACAAGAAGTAGCTATAACATCTAGTTTAGCAAGCAACTGTTGAACTAATGAAGTTTCAACCCAAATTTTCTTTCTCTAAGAAGAGCTTACTAGTTTTCGATGAATGCAAGAGAACCGTAACATTTTCAATGTAGGGTAAGCATAAAGTTAGAGATATTTACCTTCAAGTCTTGTTCCATAAGGGACTCTTCATATCTTAGCATTGGCCTCCCCACAACACAAGGGAATACAGATGTGGGAAAATTCTCACCCGCAAAGCCACACTTGACATACTGCATTAGTTCATCAAAACATTGAGAATTGACACATCATTGTACTGTCCATATAGACATCAAAATAGTTCAAAAATATATCACCATGACTGGCCCCAAAAGGAAATGCTAAACAAGAAAAAAAATAAAGGAAAAAAAGCAAATACTCGGTACAAAACAGTCTCTCACTTCATAAAACTGAATAGCAGGCTCCACTAGGAAAGGAATAGCATCATGCTTGAATCATTAGGATGATGATCTTCATAACCAGAATTGAATTCAAAGTTTGCATCTTGTGAAGGAAAACTGACTTACTGAGATTTGGTTTCCAGGAATGAGTAGTTCCAAAAAAGAAATAAAACCAAAAGTAGCTACAACAATTTCACCTCAACTCCAAACCAGTTCGGTCGGCTATATGAATCACTGACCATGTTTCTCCATTCAAATTCATCTCACACCAACATTATACAAAATATAAAGCAGTATAACGGCATATGTACAAGTTCAATGAAGTAATGTGATCATGCCAGACATACACCAACTTTTTTTCTTCTGATAAATGAAAACTGTACTTAAAATTACCGGAAGGAAATGTGTCCGACTAGAAAAATAGATATAGAGGAGTACTACACCCCCATTAGTTTCTGATTGATGCATAGATGACAGACTTAATTTAGAAAAAAAAATGAAAAATCTATTACCACAAGGATAGTGTAATCTTCAAAAAGAAAAAAAGGCATCAACTCTAGTTAGCAGATCGTGATTTAAGCATCGAAATTGAGAAATTTCTACTCTTGGTGGTGTCTTTAGCTGCTTCTCCGGAAGTATATATACTCACATTCAACTTAATGCCCATTTCTCTAATCTATTAAGTAACATTTCAGGTATTAAGACCTTAATAAAATCAATTTCGATTGACAATTGCGCAATCTTCAGATGAATTTCCTCTATCATCGAATCTAAACTCAAACAACACCAATTCAAAAGAGAGAACAAAGAGAATACCCCAGTGCCGTTGTCGCAAACGACAACGTTTCGATTATCCATCTTGTAGCTACTCAGCTGGATCAATCATGGATTCCACTTTTCTTAAACTTTGAGATTTGTTTTGCTTGCGGAATCAGCAAGGATCGAAGCTTTTAGTTGGTAATGGCCATGGACTAGCTCCGGTTACCGGAAGTTAAAAGCATTTTTCATTTGAGTCCCTTCAATTTCGTAATTTTTCATTTTCTGCCTCTTTTCTTATAAAAAGAGACAAAAATACCTATTAACTATTGTAAAAGATCTAAAATTGAAAATAGACGGGAAAACTGATGCCAAAGACCAGTTGCCGGTATTTGTGGATTTACACCAAAGTAAACTTGTCTTTGGCATCATATTTGCGGCGGATTTTTTATATTTTAAAAAATAAAAATTAAGTCATGTAAATGGTATATAATGACAAATTATTAATTCAAATTAAATGTTATAATCATAATTTGATTTAATTGTGCCTCGTAACAAACTATTGTCAGTCGCCTCTCTCCCTGAAATTCTTGCTCGCCACTCTCCCTCTCTCGCTCGCCAGTTTCTCTCTCGCCTCTCTCGCTTTATACAAACAGAAATGTATAAATTGTGTTTCTGTTTGGATAAAGCGAGAGAAAATTGTATATACACATGCGAATACATATATTTTCGTCCTATACACTTATAATTATACAATACAAATATTCCCCTGCCCAGTTCTCTTTTGCCTTTCTCTCTTTCTCGCTTTATACAAACACGGATTATACAAAATACAATGTATAATTTATGTTTGTATAAAGCGAGAGAGAGAGATTTGATATACAAACGTTTTATTTCTATTCAATTGTATACAAATTCAAATTTTATGCAGATATACAAATACATAAAATTGAATTAATAGGCTGTCAACGATTTATACAAACGAGAGGCTGACAACAATTTATACAAATGGTCTGCCATTGAAATTATACAAATCTGAAGAGGAGCCAGCGAATTATACAATTTGATGCTCCAAGTTTGCTATGAAGCGCAATTATACAAACTATAGCTATAGCATACAAATTTAATTTTTATCTTTGATATATGTGAACGTTGCTCTATATTATTTCAGATAGGATAATTTTTTATATATATATATATATAATCAAAAGTGAGGTTTTATTTCACCCAATAAAAAAATGACACGTAATAAATATTTTTAAAAAAAATAAAATAAATATGGGGTATACTAATGACAAATTAGTTAAGTATCTCATAGTGATGACACTTTCATGAAATTGATTCATTTGAACACTGAAAGATTTATAAACGGTGATAGATTAAATGGTTTAGAGGACCCGAATAGATGTTGAGCAAATCATAAATGGTCCATCAAGCATGATCGGAAAGCAGTTAACTAGTAAATTCAAAATTATTATCTTTCACAAAATAGAAAAAAAAAGAAGGAAAAAACTAGTAAGTATTCCTTGTTACGTATGACCAAAAAAGGAAAAAATAGATCCTCTATGTATTATGGTTGTTGGTTTTGTATCTCATTGTATGTAAATATGTCTGTTGTCTCCTGCATTAAGCGTATGGGGGAGATTATCAACATGTGGTATGTCATCTGTAAGCCATCTCTTTCCCCAACTCATTAGTACAAGTAAGACGGTGTTCTTGCATCACTTGAAATAACTTGAAAATTGGATCTGGTTTTGAAGAAGATGATATTGATGCCAATATTTCATTGCTCAGTGCTTGATGCATCAAAGGGGATTTGCCTTGAATCCACTTCAAATGTTCAACAGCCAAACTTATCTCTTCAGCATCAGCTAAAAATTTGAGAAAAATCAGATGGGAGTCTAAAAATGCAGTATCAGTGCTTTGGTCACGGAGTAACTCCATTGCAGGAACCAAATAACCTGCAATTGTAAAAGGTAAAAAACTTAGTAAAACAGATTCAACCCAATATAAAACTACATTTGCAGTTCATATAAATCACTAGTAAAACTTCATTATCACATATATGGAGTAAGTAACACCTTCCTTGCAGAGGCTGAGTATGAATGTACATAAGACGGAACGTGCAAGGGTTTGATCTTGTATAGCACATTTGCTGAAGACTTCAAGAGACATTTTGAGATCTTTTGCTTGACAAAGCCCTTTAAGGACGGAAGTGTATGTAATAGAATCAGGTACTACTCCTTTCTCAATCATGTCATGGAAAAGCCTACAAGCATCTTCAATTTCACTTTCTTCTGAACACTTCTGAATAAGAATATTGTAAGTCCCTAAATTACCAGGGCACCCATTTGTGAACATCTCATCCCACAACCGTTTTGCTGGTCGCAGTAGATCTTCTCTACAGCAAGCTTCTAGCAGGAGATTGTAAGATTGTATATCAGGAACTGCACCTTTTCTTCTCATGTCACGGAGAACTTCGTAAGCTTCTCTCACTTTGCCAGCCTTACACAAAAATGAAACCATAATATTATAGCTATGTGTGTCAGTAAAATAGTTTCTAGAAGACAATTTTTGAAAAACTTCAAGCAATTTATCAAGCTTCCCATGCTTACAAAGGTTTGCACTTAAACTTGTCACAGTAACAAGATTAGGGGACCTTTCTCTATCTAGCATGAAGTTCAAGAAAAAGATGGCAAGTATAGGATCAATGGCTGAAACTGATCCTATCAAAGCATTGAGCAAATCGTCATCCATAGGAAAGTTACCAGACGCAATTACTTTGCCCAAATCTTTAGCTTCGGTAATCAGCCTCTCCGAAATCAAATCAAAGATGTACTCTTTATAATCGTTATTCCTTGGTGCCACCCCTAGTTTTCTCTTCTTCTTCAAAACCAAATCTTTGTCAACTACATTTCGCATATTGCCCAACGCTTCAGCAACAATACTATAAGCAATAAAATCAGGTTTGCATTCCCTTGTCCTCAATTCATCAAAAGCAGAAACAGCTTCTGCTATCCTAGACTGAGAACATAACCCCTGCACGACTAAAACTGCCAGAAGGGATCCATTAATTCCCGAAAAGTCAATCTTCCTAACCTCATCTAACAAACTCAAAGTCTTTTCCAACCCATTAAATCCACAGAATCTCCACAGAAACACACCAAAACCAAGAGTGTTCAAGCGAACACCTCTGTGATTCATTTCGTCGAACACCTGAAAAGCACATTTATAGTTCCCTTCTGACGATAAATCAGCAAGAAGTGAATTACAAGTTTGGGATCCAATCTCCGATGCGAACGAAGGGACCTCACTGAAAATGGAAAATGCTAAATTGGATTTCTTAGCAATGATGTGGGAAGCAATGACAGAGCGATATAGAGAAGGATGGAGGCGGATTTTCTGGGCTTTTACCTGTTTAAAGAGCTTATCAAGGGTGTTGAACTGGCGAGTAATGCAGAGAGAGTTGAGAATTGAATGGTAAGTGGAGGAGTCGTGACAGAATCCAGGTTGCTGAGAGGCCCAGTTGAAGAAACCGAGTGCAAGAGAATGGTGGTGGACAAGAAAAGGGTCGATGACTCGGGCGACGAGTGTCGGGCTGAGTGATTCTCGGCATCCGAGGCGATACAACGTCTGCTCTAGTGCTGGCGTCCATGTTTGGCTTCTTTGCTTTGATGCGTGGATGAGAGCTCGGCTTATTACACTTGCAAACTCCCCCACTGATCGCCTCATCATCTTATACGCTCTGTTTTCTGCAGCATTACTTGCTCTAGTTATTTTACGAGGAAAGCTTTTTACAAGAGCTAAATAATCATAAAATTGTTTGTACTTCCTCTATCCAAAAAGAGCTACTATTCGGGGATATTTTTCTTCAACCTAATAAGTAATGGAGTACTTTCTAAATATTTTGAATTGTAAACTATGTAAATTTTACTTCAAAAAAAATTGGGATGCTGCTACAAAGTAGAACCAATAAACAGACGCAGAAGAGTTACTCTTGCATGCGCGAGTACTGAAGTGGAAGCCGTAACAACACCCAAGTTTTACTTGAATTCATTTGGGGGGGAAATTACGAAGCTAGCACCACAGACTAAAAGAAAAAAAGGAAACGTTTGGAGAAGGAAGGGA
The DNA here is from genome assembly GCA_029582725.1 of Solanum chiquidenum. Lineage (NCBI taxonomy): Eukaryota > Viridiplantae > Streptophyta > Magnoliopsida > Solanales > Solanaceae > Solanum > Solanum chiquidenum. The sequence goes on from JAJOOS010017142.1 coordinate 30,638, forward strand.
CTGGGGAATTTTTCATTTTGATCCAAACCCACACTAGCCAAAATATCACACTTTACCTTTTGTTTTCTTTACATTATAAATATCTGTACAGGTTATATTCTATTATACAGTTTGGTTCTTCCTTTTTAGAGTGAACACTGTCCAGAGTATATATGCACATGCCACTTATATCACACCATCCATGTAATATACAGACATCCCCTGGCAATATCTGCTACTACTGATGTTTTAAGAGTTTCTTCTATATCTCTTGATACTAAATCACCACTATATGGTCTATCTAATGGTGTTACTATTTACACAAAACTAAAGAGTTCTTCACCAATGGGTAGGATATCTATCTACACTTTTTGTTACTTGAAATCTGCATACTGTGAGTGGTGTATCTGACATATCTACAAAGTTTTCCAGTCTTACAGGGAACCACTTAAGTGTACGATCCAATCAGCTTCAGACTTTGGAGGGTTCGAACTTTGAAGAGACTCCCAAAGAGGTAGCTAATTGTTCCTTCTTCAGGTAGCTTTTCTGAATGACAAGGATTCCACTTAACATGCAGCATATTTGGGCCAACTTGCTCACAAATTGAATCAATTGTCTTTTGCTCAACTGGATTCCCAGTCACATCTGTGACATAAAAGATATCTTTTGCCTTCCCCCCTTGTGTTGAGATTTCTGCTCTTTTAATACACAAACTATTTTCCCTGAATATCCTAGTGATATCTGATAGTAGTCCTAGCCGATCTTCTGTACACAATTCTAGCTCCAGACCCTGCAGAAAGCTAGCACATATTAGTGCCTCGTGCTAGAGAAAGCTTTGGAAACTAAAATCTTGTTGTCTCAGACTCAAGCACTTTACCTCAGAGGTTCTTCTCTCAATAGCTGCTTCAAGACACAAAATCACACGTTCTCGCTCAGCCTCTGAGCTTATTGGAAGCCCGTCAACATGTCGAATGTAGAATTCCTGCAGCAGGCCATTGATTAAGATTGACATTAGACATTCAAAGCAGCAGAGATAAAGGAAGTGACTGTTAGCTAATATGCCATCACAAACCAAAACTAATTCACTACTTCAATTGAATTAAGCTTGTCTTGAATCAGTACACGGTAGAAAAACCATCAAGTACTGTCCACGTAGAAACCAACATTACCTGATAAGCTTCGTTCTTTCCTGTGTGAACAACTCCGTGAAAGACCACATACTGCATGTCAGTCAGAGTGCAGACAATATCAAACAACAGCTTAGGTCGATCCCTTGACCTCATAGTGATCACAGTGTAATCCTTTTCACTGCAATAATAGACAGTTATACAAGGCCCGGACTTCAAATCCTCAATGTTGCCCTGTTCTGTCCTTCTAACTTTTACATAGTCCCTATCATCAAACATTATCTGGTGTAATCTTCTCTCCCTATGTGTAAATCCAGGAGGTGAAAGTGTCATCTTTGCAGTCTTCAAATCATTGTTTCCTTTGAGGACGTTACGAAGAAGTTTCTTGATTGTAGCAAGGCGTTTTGGGTCTTCAATTGCACAATCTGTAACGTCGTCCACAACATGAACCACAGCTGCAGCCCTAGCATTATGTGTCCAGATTGCAGCATTCACCACATTACAGTGAAGGTCAGCAAGAACAGCGCACACTTCAGACAATAAGCCAGGTCTGTCTGTCCCACTAAGTTCAATGGCCGTGTGCTCTTCAGAAGGCATCAAGCCAACAGTTCCCCTTAAAGAAGGTAACAGAACCTCGTCATTTTCAAGAGTCTGCGTAACAAGAAATTGAAAGAATTTAGGATCCATGCACATCTTTGAGCCAAGTGTGGAAATCAATGTACGCATTTGCAAATATGATTCTTCTTGCCTACAGCCTATTGATTTTGTTGGGGGTAAAAGAAAACTTTAAACGGCCGTTTAGTAGGGTGTATTAGAGAAAATAATACATGTATTAGTCATGGTATTATTTAATCTTTTGTTTGGAAGGATTTTCAACCTATGTATAACTAACACATGTATTAGTAATACATCATATTCAATATTATAGGGTGTATAGCAAATACATAGCAACCCATGGTATTAACAAGGGTTACTAATACATGGATAAGCATGGTTAAAGACAAAACTGCCCTTAATACACCAAAGATAAGAAATAATCCTAGCATAACTTATCTCAGCATTAATAATACACCATATTCAGTCCCAATCCATGGAGTAACTTTGTCTATCCCATTCCCATACCAAACAACCCCCTAAAATATTAAAGACTGGTTTGCTGATAGACCATAATACTATACTGCAATGAAAATTGTCGACCCTTAATATGAAATACCTTTTGGATATAACTGATGATTTCTTCATCTCTAAATTTATTTCCATCTTGATCAGTCACATTAAACACTGAAGAAATAATAAAGAGAATAATTAGTGGCAAGTATGGAATTTCTTGGTCTTGAGTAAATAATAAGAACTTACCGTCCATAAACCATCCCCCATCAGAGGAAATGTATGCTTTCGTGATAACAAGGTTTAAATCCGTCAGAACCTGCACAACTTGAAGAAGAATCCCATGCTTGTTGACACTGTCAACCTGCACAAGGTTGAGGTTGAGCATAACATAAATACTTAGGGCACAGAAAGTGACATGAACTGGATGGCTAGACTTGATACAGAGAAACAGAAAAAAGGGGATAAGATGGGCATGGGTACCTGGATAATGGTTGCATTCTCACAAGAGTCATTGTCAATGACCACTCTGTAAGAAGAAACAAGAAAACAAGGGTTAAAGAAAAAAGAGGATCTTTCTTCTCAAAATATGCCCTAATTATATAAACAACTTGATCAGTTTTCGAGTCCAAAATCAATTCAGGGACAGGGGAAGATAGAACTTGACAAGAAGAAGAAACCAAAACTAGTGACTTGTAAGGACACAAGAGAAGAAAGAAATTAATCAAATTAGCTTGTGTGACTGTCAAGATTATGTAGGTCGAGGAAATTGCTTAGAATTGAAAAAATAAGAAGGAGAGAGAGATGTACCTGGGAGGATTCATCCTCCTGATAAGCTTAGCATACTCGTCATCCATGTCTCTCAATTTGGAAAGAAGAATAGTGGGATGAATGAAGAAGATATGGGAGGCGAGAAGAAAGGGTTAAAAGTTCTCTAGAATGAGTCTCCAATGTCTGTGGAAAAGGCATTGGAGTAAAGTAACGCTTTAATGAGTGGAAAAGGCATCCATATTTCCAATTTTATCAAACAACACGCCGCACCACTACTCACACTAACTAGTACTCATTTTATACTACTAAATTATTCCTATTTATTTGTATTATTACTACTAATTAATCTCTCTTCATATTTGTAATGATTCTTTTTTTAAAGTAAACGTGACCATTAAAGTGGAACCAAGGGGTACTAGCCCTCGAAAAACCAAGTGTCATGAGGAGATGACGGATTTAATTGACATGTTCCAAGGTTGACTGTTAAAATAGTTTTTGTATTTTAAACAAAAGTCTATAAAGACTTGTAGGTTTTCTCAAAGTGTGATGTCGATTAATGCCCTTAGTCATCCTTTAGTAGAATTACTTTGATTAATTTCGTCTGATTCGAGTTACAATCCTAAGGGGTTGGTTAGGAAATCAATTTCATGTATTAAAATTAGTATAATTATTATTACATTTGATATTATTTTATATAAAATTTAACACATTATAATCAAATTACAATCATCCATAATTACAATCATCCTATCACCCATGTATTTCACCCTCTTTGAGAGTGAACATAAAATATTATTACTAAAATTTTATTTTTAATATATTTTTTCAATTAATATATGTATTTTTAATTAGTTATTTTTCTTATTTATTTTCTTTCTTCTCCATAGCAATATAAAATAAATCTCTCCATCATTCACCATCTCTAAACAAGTGTTGCCACCGCCATAGTCGTTGCTGCCACCATCATTTTTACCGAATTCTTTATTGTTGACTCCAAACAAATTTTCAAACTCATGTAATACTCTTGCAAAATCAATCAACCCAAATAAATTGTAAATATATTTACATATATTTATATCATTCCAAAAGATTTTGGATCAAATTAGAGAAAAAATGATCTGGGTTTATTTCAAGAGTCAAGGTACTCTTTCACTATTTTCACTTAACCTGGGTTTATTTCAAGAGTCAAGAGTACGCTTTCATTATTTTCATCACTAACCTGCCGCCGCCATCATCATCAAATTAAATCAATCATCAAATGGAATATCAAAACAGAAGTGTTCAAATTAAAGCATGTTATTCAAGTATTTATACTATTTGATTATGATATGCTATGATTGATTTATCAAGTAAAACGGAAGTGAAAAAATTGAAAGAAAAACAAGTTCTACAACAAGTTGTGAAGTTAGGGAGAAAAGATTTGAATCTCTTGTTGATAGATGAGCTAGGTGCTGAGTTTTAAAAAAAAAACAGATAAAGATCTTAAATGGAAAGAATGAAAAAATAATCATGAGAATGGTGGAGATGATGAAACTAATGGGGTTGGAAATCATAAATAACTTGGAGATATTATAAATGAAGATAATAAAGATGTTCTAAGGTGTTGAATTGTCGTTGTTAAATTAGGGAGGTCATAAAGATGGAGGTGGAGGTGGTAAAGACGATTTCACATACGACAATGGTGAAAAGGATGGAGGCCCGACAAATTCACCTTGTGAGGAAGATAAAAATAAATAAAAGAAGACCCACAATGTATCCCCTAATATTTTCTCCAAATCAAGCTTTCACAACAAAAAAATATTAGGGCCGCAAAAAGATTGAAGAAGAAAGGATGAAGAAGGAGAGAAAGCTTTTAAAAAAAAAGTTTAATTGGTGAAACACACGTGTCAGCGTGTGTGCCTCACCACAAGGCAGATGGCTGGTTATCACATTTTAAAGTGGTATTTAATCCATTTTAAAATAGTTTAGGAATAATAGGACCCCGTGAAGTATAAGTGTGTAGTTAAAAATCCAAATATAGATTGGGGTGTATTTGATCATTTTCTCTAATTATAATATGAATAAGTTATAAGTCAATTTATATATTATTTTAGATAAGATAAAAGATGAAATACTTAGTAAAAAACTAAATCTTGCCTAATTATCTTTTTTTTAGTAAAGGAACAAATTAGACCATTTTCCTACAGATGTTTGGGCGTGGCCCACGACCAAGTTCTTCAAAGTCCAAAGTCTAACAAGTTGGGCGGTGAATGGATTTATTTGGCCAACCCTAAATCATCTTCATACTCTACTCTAGTCCTCCAATTTTCAACTTTCCTCCTAATCCGGCCGGACCTTTTTCTTATTTCTGATACGACTTGTTTTTCATATCTTGTAATTTTCCATTTTAACCCAGGTGTTCATTCTTACAAATACAAAATAACTGGATTGGATAAAATAAATACATGTGTTCTCCATTTTAAACCCCAAAAATCCAACAAAAACATTGACATGACCGTGTGTGATAGGTATTGATGGTTTGTGACAAAATTTGACTCTATCATTTATCAATATCGACATTTGATGTCTACTTTTGAAGTCATATGTGACCCAAAAAGAAGAAGAGAAGAAGATAACATAATCACTAATTATGCGTTGTTTTAAGAACGTCCACGTTGATGTTTTGTGAATCGCTCCAATCAGATAATATTGGATTTTATTCCTAATTATCAAATATATATATATATACAGTATGGCCAGATATGTAGAGATTCTGCCAAAGATAATGGAAAGGAACATTATTTTAGCAAGTTGTCCACGTAGCAGAAGGTGCAGATACCGTCTCTATCGAATGCCCAACAAGGAGGGGATAAAGGGTTGGTTTGGACTATTCAACTTATTGCAACCATATGGATGAAGATAGAGCATGGACCACAAACAATTGAGCACTAATTGATGCCTTTCCCAAGTTGCTCCCAAAGGATTGGGCATCATGTATATTTGAGCAAAAAATATTATGGAGATTCAATATATATTATATATATAAAAAGAAATCTTAATCCTATATATAATGTTATTTTCAAGAAAAAGAATTCAAATGAACTCTATGCACCTCTTAGCTTCGCCTTTGGTCTCAATAATAATTACGTGTATGTATAATCTTAACAAACATTATATATGTCTGAGGTTGAGAAAGTGGATTGGCTGGAGTGGTGGAGGTAGCTAGAGAAGTTGCCTTCTTAATTTTTAAGAAACTTGTTTTTAGTAGAAGAAAATTTCATAATATTTTAATCATCAAACATAAGATTAGAAAATACCCCATGCCCCACACGTGCGGGCGAACACACCCTTATTCTTATCCTTTTCATTTTGCTTTTGTCTTTGCGGTCCTTAAACCTTCCAAGTAAAAGAATTTTTATTTTTATTTTTATTTTTATTTTAAAAAAAAAAAAGTGGAAGCAGAAAAAGAGGATAGAATGAAATGCTCTAGCTGGTAATTCCTCAGAACAAGCAACACTAGGAAATAGTTAGTAGCCACATTAACATCTAAAAAACTCTTAGCTCTATCTAAAAGACAAACAAAATAAAAAAAGAAATGATTCAATTGTAACTAATACTACTCCCTCTGTCTCAATGTATGTGACTTACTTTCCTTTTTCGTCAGTACCAAAAAGAATGACATATTTCTATATTAAGTAACAATTTAATTATAAAATGCCTATTTTACCCTTAATGAAATGATTTACAGCTACACAAATTTCTATCATTCATTTTTTACCACAAGTTTTAAAAGTCTACCTTTCTTTCTTAAACTACGTGCCGAATCAAACTACCTCACATAAAATGGGACGGAGAGAGTATATATCAAGAATCTTTGTGTTTACTACTTCATATAAAAATTCATTGAATGACCGCCTCTTCCTTTCATGCCTTTACAGATTTGAATATCTTGCAAGTACCATTGACATGATCTTTGTCATGTCAATTGATTCTACTGTTGATCATACTTCCTTATATATCCTACATTACAGTTAGTTCTTTTTTAACCTTTTCAGACTGAAAATTGTAGTCTTTATCTGCATATGCACATATGTATACCATGTTTATACAGCGATCCCCTTGATGTATAATTTTGAGTCTTCAACACTAATGACTACAAAGTACCTTTCAACCGGAACAAGGCTAGAGATGACAGTAAAGTTTTGCCACACTTATAAAAGGCATCATCCATTAGTAACACTAGAAATTTTTACATCTTTTTTCTGTCATCCCGGAAGCTACTAGGACCAGCACTCTCTCATCCTTGAGATCGCAACTGCAATAGAAATGCACCTGACAGTAATCATGTAGTAAGGCATCAGACGTCGTCAAAATCATGACTGAACAAATGATGAAATGACAACTCTTTTCTTTGATTCTTCAATGTGTTAAAAATCTATAAACATATCATCCCTTAACCTAAATATATCAACACCTTGCCAAATTTATCACAGTACAGAGTTTACTGTGGGTGATAAGGTGATTAAAAGATGAACAAAAGAATAATCTTTTTCTATATTTACACCAGCTTCTGAATCTATTAGAAGCAAAGAATGCATAAGAATCTGACAAGCACCATTAGAATGGTAAAAAGCCTCTTCATATTTATGAAAGGCCAATGAAAGTATGGTTGCAGCATACTGTCTCGACACTTGATTTTACATACCTTCCTCTACTCAATTATTATTGTTGGAATAGCAACAAATTAGGGCTACTCCAAGTGCTTTTCTTCTAGAGAAGATAAGCTGCTAATGCGGGATAGCAACTTAAAGCTGTACCATTCTTTATTACTTTTAGGTAATCCTTTTGCCCCTTCCCACTTAAAGTTGTACCATTCCTCATTACTCTTAGGGAATCCTTTAGCCCCTTCCAAGACAATGAAATTGTTCTCTTCTATATACTGCTCCTGCACCAACCTAATTAGCATAGAAGCACATGTCTGTGAAATGGCATAGAGCCACGAACTTCCATAAGATAGTAATCTACCTAAAAATCTGGCACCCCATGTCAAGCGTAGACACTCCTAACAACATACTCCGTGAATAATGCACGATGTAATATAGAGATAAACATTATAAACACCGAAAATGTCAACAGCCAGGAGACTTTTCTTTTACCACTTGATGCCATATGTCAAAAAAATAATGCATTTCTCAATAACATTGTGAAGCAAAGGGTTAAAAGTGAAAGGCTGACTTTGATGGACAAACTGCCTGATGAGTTGAATAAGAATTAAGCCCTGAAAAGCACTGACCTTTTTCACTGAAGGTAGAAGTTCCAATTCTGCAGCAACTTTTCAAGAACATTGAACTGAATAGAGGATGGAACTTCGTATTGAAGCTTGGATCTTCTGTAGAAAGCTAGCAACAGTAAAGAGTTAAGACTGAGAGTCTGAAGACTTGGGAGGTCTCAGACCTCTTCAGTTGATGATTTTACCTGCAAGTGATGCCATGAGTTCCCCCTCCTAGTTTCTTACCGGTATATAAATATCTATGTAGAAACATACATTGACTTTCTAGTCACCCATCGGTAGAGCTATACCTATATCGAGATTCAAGGGTCTGAATTCATCCAGGTGGTTTCTAGGTTCATGTTGAATTAGCCTAACAAAAATTAGGCGTTCAGAATTCAGCGTCTTGCACTGACAGATAAATATGAATCTATGTGTTACACAAGAGAGAAAATTGCTTCTGGATATATGATTTCTATGTTTATTTCAACAAACAAGATATAAGCACTCCGCTAGGATATGAAGGTCAAAATGAACTGATAAAAAGATCTGCTAAACTATTTACTAAAAATAAACCCTAGCTTAGAAAACGCCAATTTCACTATATGTACCCCAAAATCAGAATTATATGAAATCTCTACTGTCCTGATCCTTGAGAATTATCATCCTCGGGAGAAGGTTGTTGCTGCTGGTGCATTCTTGAATGCCCCATCTGCTGGTAAATCTGATTCAAAGACTGAGAATTCATATGAGCATCTTGTGATAATCCGAGCTCCAACCCAGGTAGGTTAGTGGCACCCAACATAGATGTAAAACTCAAATTGGTGGAGGGGAGGTCAAATACAGGGAAACTAATCTTTTGCAGACTTTCAGTTCCCAAATTGTGGCCAAAATTAGTGACGTCAGGAGCAGATGGAGGCCATATCCCTGTTGTGGCCAACTGGGGCATAGGCCAACTGGTCCTACTACTACTAATACTTCCATCCATCTTTTGCTGCAAACCAGCGGAAACAGAGATTCCCTGTTGCGAAACAGAGGGTCCAGCTACGGCAAAAGCGGATGCCGGAATTGTTCCATTGCCTGTTGCAGCAATTATGGAGGGCTCCGCTTGCTGTAATAGCCACTGGATCGTCTCTCCATCAGATTTATGACCCAATTCGCGCGTGAGTTGGAAAATCCTAGCAGCACAGAGTGCAGGCATGCGAATCCTCCTTCCTCTGCCTTCAACTTTAGTGTGCCTATCTTTATTGGATTTTCTTTTAGGAGCCAATTGATGCTTCTTAGCTTCATCTTTTTCTGCAATTTCAATCTGCAAGTCTTTGATCTCCATGTTGCTGATGTTATTGGTATTGATATTGATATTGATATTGATATTGATATTGCTGTGCGGTGGGTGGCTCGAGGCGTTTGATACCTCCTCTATGAACAAATGCGTTTACCCAATGTTAGTTAATTCAATAAACTATTCAAAGTTGTTTTCTTGTTACACAATTATACTAGTACTATTAAAGAAAATGAAACCCATTCCCTTCCCTTTTTTTTTTAATTATAGAAGAAGATGACATGCAAAATCATTACAGGAGGACGGCTGGGCTGTGTGTCAAAATAATTACCAATTGCTCCATTACTGTAGCAGTATTCTTTTCCAATAAAAAACGTGTGGAATTTTGACAAAAGTTTACTTGGAACTCAGTTATTTTTGCTTAAATAATATATTTATATTTTAAAAGTCATTAAATATATATATATATATATATATAGTTATTAGCACTTGAAATATATCACTTTAAAATCATAATCTACAAAATTGGAACCCTGACTCCGTATTTGTTTGAAAGTACATCAAACAACAACCAAGCTGGAAAGAAAACAGTCAAATTCCCATAAACTTTGCTACTATAGTTTTTGTTTAAGTCCAATCGGAGCTGCTTTTTAACAAATGGGAAAAGACTCAGAATTATTCAAAATGGCTCATTTAGGTCCTCCATTAAAAGTTAAGGTTAAAAAAATACAATTAATTACTTTCCATTACCTACTACAACTAATTTGAAATCCAAGCAACTCCATAATTGATTGATTGATTAATTGGTCCATGATGTTAAATAATAACACCAGTTGGTCAACCTATATTTCTCTACATCCTCGAGAGTTGAGTCCTAACGTGCATTGCATGATGATACACAGAAAATTGAAACTAATATGCTTGAATCCAGAAATAAGTGAAATGTCTTTCTTAAAGTCACACAACTATAGCTGGTTACATTTCCTAAAACAAAAAAGAGTTATAAATAATTTCTCACCGTATTTGATAATCACATTTATTACTTTGTTTTTTGGTCCAAACGATTAACCACATTCGGTGGTAGAAAGTGATTATGATAATATTACAAACAGTTTCAAGTTATAGTACAGTAAAACATTTAAAAAGCACAATAGTGTTTATGCATAATTTTAAAGTTATATGTTATATGTGATGTCAATTTCCTATAGCCAAAGAGGCCGGCCTTTCTCTTCTGGAAATGCTCTTCAACGTATATATAAATGTCAACGCAATTAAATAAACAAATTTTTTTTATAGGAGTAATATATTGTGTTGAGAAGTATAGACGGCAAAATATAAATACAAAGAAAAGGACTTGCCTTGAATCTAGAGGTGCCACAACTCTATACTTCAAATTTTAAATTCTTTAATGATGGAATCTCGGTTTTATTTTTTAACATCAATTATAAACTATGGTGACATGTCACAACCTTTCCAAAAAGTGAAGGATAATGTTGGACTACTATTTGTGTATTTCCATCCATTTTGTTGTCCATTTCTTTATCAAAGGTAACCTCTCTCAAATCCACATTATGTATCTTCTTTTGTCACGTCTCAACTATCAGGCTGCCTGCCGCAATGACCCAACTTGTTCATTAGATATCAACAAAATTTTACTTGCTTTCTTTTTTTAGGGTAAACTTGAAGTATAGGAGCGGCAATACAATCACAAACATTCTGGATACACGACTAGGACCAAATACTCGCACTCTAATTTCTTATTTAGAAAGAGAGACAGCTTGCATCAATATTTCCAAGTTTTGACATGACCTTTAACTAAACAAAGTTCTGCAATCAAATTAATCAATTTCACTAATTTTGCTTCAGAAAGCCCCATTTTCAAGGGCCTAAGTTCAGACCTTCCAACATACTATCAAGTTTATTGGAATTACATAATGTTATGTGTTCATTTTCTTTAGAGCCTTCCCAAAATAAGTAAAAAGAAGTGCAATAAAAGTGTGGAGGAGAAAACTTACAGATCTAACAGCTATATTTGGGCTATGAGGTGTTGGCAGTTGTCCCGGAAACCCTGGTTGCAGTATTTTACCAAAACTAGGAAACACAGTAGCAATGTCAAATGCTTGAAAGTGGCCAGTCATTTCCAAAATTACCTTGGTAACTATAGCTGCTATATATGCATGCACATTTTCTTATAAAAGTACACTAGTAAGATTTCATTTTCATGTGTGAAACTTCCAAGTTTAACATCGGGTACACATTTACAGGTACAGAAGATTGAAGCAATACTTGGACAACAGATAATTTACAATCTGAGAGTTTTTTCCTGATAAAGAGTAAATAAAGAATTGCAAATACACTTGTTCAGGTGCGCACAGAAGGCCCAAAGTACATGCAGATTGGCGGGTTAATCCTGAAGATAGAGAGTATAGCTGATGGTATGGTCCAAATCCCATCGCCACATATCAACCCAGATGCAACCGCACCAGCAAAATCATCTGCATCCTTCTTATTTATCTTCTCCCATACAAATAATATCACTGTGCCAACAAACATGTCAATTGCAAAGTAGGCCCCAATATAGAATGGTACAGCCATCGCCATTGGAATTGGAATGAATTGGGAGACTTTCGCTGGAGTGACATCCTTCAAGAGGTTAATGGCCAGTGCTGCCACAAAGAACCCACAACACAATGCAAGACAATGCTTTGGAAGTTCAGAGAATCCCTCAATCCCCAGAATGGCCATCTCTCGGTAAATAACAGCATATGGTGCTTTGTATGGACTATCAGGAGATCCAATGTCAAAAGCATTCCAATACATCCAGAATGTGAGGGGAGCAATAATGCAACCCATGGCTGTTCCCACCAACTGACTCACAAACATCGATTTAGCTGATGAAAGTGTAAGATACCCCGTTTTGAAGTCTTGCATTAAATCAGCAGCAGTGGAGACTATGGACATCATAACTCCACATGCTGCCAATCCTGCAACGACCCCGCCATTGCTTCCAACCAGTGACGCAATAATAAAGAGACCAATCTTACCATAAGTTGAAGCCAAGCTCCAGTCTGTAAGTCCTGTACCATAGGAGTTGCAGAAAGCAAGGGCAGGGGCAATTAAGTATGAGCAAAGGACCAAATACCACTTCAGAGGAGGAAAGATAATTGGCATTGTGGCTGTAGATATTGCAGCCAGGGCAACATATCCAGATCCAGCAAACCAGAATGGTATCCTATCTTTCAGGAAAACTTCGTCGCGCTTCTTCTTTTCCAATTCTAGTCTGGAACTCTCACCACCTGTAAGAATATGAAAAGACAAAATTAAGAAACATCATCTATGACATAAAGTAGTAATCTCTCAAGCCCATTTTAAAGCGAACACCAAAAAGTGCAAATCAACTGAAAGATTAATATAATTTCATATTTCCATTCCTCCCTTCCAATAGTGCAGTAACAGAGTACTTTCTGACTGATTAATTGGTTCACAAAGCAATTGCAGAAACGAGGAATAAGTCAATGCAAAAATTGACCATCAACTTTTTCCGCTGCTTGATCATTGATCCGCAATTGCATTGACATTATAACCAAGCAGAAAGAGAAACCATCTGTTTAGCAATTTGGAGTTTTAATGTAGCAATTTGTAATTTTATCAATTTGGTGCTCAGTTCAATATGCAGTGTTTCTCTCAGTACTTAAAAACCAAATACTTGGTCAACTAAGACCTACCTATGACCTCCATGACCAAGGGAATATTATTCTCCATGCTGCTATTTCTAAAAATTTCCGTTACGGAGATTGACACTATCTTAATCAAATTGTAAAGCCCATCCCCAAGTATGAGAGAGATGGCTATGAAGACCTGCAAAAAGGAAAGAAAAAGAAGATTACAATAACACCAACAGAGTATAAGGAAAGATTGAAAGAGCACCAATAGATGTACATGGCCAGTTCTCCAGGGGAAAGAATAGAATGAGTATACTTGTGATGCTACGAATGCACCTTTAAATGGTTGGTTAGAAGATAACATGATATATGAAGTTAGAAATCTGACTCTAGGGGCTGCAACAGTAAAAATAATAAATCTCTGGTGGAGGTGGGGGGGATATGCTGAATATTATCACTATTAAGAGGTGACATAGGAGGATAATTCTCATATCTTTAGCTAACACACCTAGAAAGCTTTAGATAGAACCCTGGAAGCATATAAAAAAACATGCTTCTCATGAGGCTGGGATTCTTAATTTGGGGAAAAAGGAACTCATAAATACTGATAACTGAAAGGCAATCTTCTGTTGATGGTGCATTATTATCCTACATGTAGAATCGTTCCAGAAAAATAAATATACAACAATACTCTTCACGTTTAAAATTTAATGAAGTGTGTATCTTCAGTGATGTTAGATGCCAAGGGTGTGCTGTAAATTGTAATTGCTTCTGGCAGACAGCTTTGGAGTAGGCAAGTAGATACCTCCTAAATCAAGCACCTATCCCCCGGGAGAAGCACCCCTGTCGTTGGGCATTCACCAAAATGCCTAGGATCCTCAACCGATTGACTTCTTGTGTATCACAATTTCTAACTATACCTACCAACAATCTTAAGCCATAGACACAGCTAGCCTACAAAGGACCAATGGCAGTTCGTTGCACAAAAGCACCAAGGCCAGAAAGATAAAGCAGACTTATGAAATACGGTTATTAAACTGGAATTGAAGAAATTGAATATTGTGCATTCAAAACCTACTGCAAGGAAAATTGCAGATGCTATGCTTGAGAAGTATTTTAGCAAATTAGAAGTATCCTAAAATTTGAAAATGTCTCTTGTTGCTATATAGTCGACTACAGATATTAATCTTTACACCCTAGGCTGACAAGAAAATATAAATTCCCTCACCCTTCGGGGTGGCCCAGTGGTTTGGGCATGGGACTTCCATGTTGGAGGTCTCAAGTTCGAAACCCCTTGCCAGCGAAAGCAAGGGGTTTGCCTTCTGGGTCGAGCTCGTCGCACCGGGCTTGCCTAGTGCGGGTTACCTCTCCTATGTGGTTTGCGAGCCATTGCATAGGAGCGGGGGTTTTACCCTGTGCGCACCCAAAGGGTAGCGGCTGCGGGTTTCCCCTGTCATCAAAAAAAATATATAAATTCCCTCTTATCTTTCTCTTCATCCCTTGTTTTAAAATCATTTTCTGCCAAATGAAGTACAGGAATAGCTTGGGAATGTATGCACAATCATTCTTGAAGTACAGTACTCTTAGGATTGCAGATTAAGACCACATTACAGAGATTGTCATTTTTTGGATGTGAATCAGCTAAAATTACTATCAGTAATTACACACCTTATATCCGTAGAGACCTTTGAAATCATTGCTTCCAAGGTCTGCTGGGTACCAGTCACCAGCACGCTGAGAGATCAATGGCCACAGGATACCCCATGATATAATAGCTCCAAAAAGAACTGAGCAGTTGACTATGTGAGGACAGATAAGACCACATCCAACATAAGTTGGACTAAAATCAAAATAGAACCTGCAGGATGAAGACTGTAAGAACCAAAACATCAACAGTCAATCCATACTTCAACAAGAAAGTTACAGATTTTCTAATTCCAGCAGGTAGGGGAAGAGGGAGAAAACGAGCATAAGGAATTCATACTACAAAGCTATGAGACGTGTTTCTCTATAGGCCTAAATTTACTAGAACAAAAGCCAGAGACAAAAATATCTAGTGTCAGAATAAAGAGTAAAAGACAATAGGTAAACATTGAAAAATAGTGCAAGTATCCATAAGAGCCAATAGAAAAAGAGGTTTCACAGCCACTAATCATCTATACAACAGCTACGCCTCAGTCCCAAACAAGTCGGGGTCGGCTATATAAATCCCCATTACATGTTTGCAGGTGTTCTAACAGCCTAGCACATATTTGCTTTAAGAACCGGTTTCCTCCTCTTGAAAATGAACAACTGTCCACAAAAAACATAAATATAGCATTCTCATTCCCATCTAAAGCTACAATTATTCTCTTCCTCTCCATCTAGCCCACGAAAATTATAATCTTAAAGAGTAACAAATAATCATATGAATAGAAAAACAAGTTCAATATGAATAGAGGGGAAAAAAGAGGAAGAAAAAGAGTTTTACCTAGCACATATAGCAAGGAATATAAGAATTGCAGATATTAGAAGGATATAATTACGTGTTCTTGAATAGGGTGAGCCCTAGAGTGGGAAAATTGTCAAAGCCACATGCATCCCCAATACCACTGAAAAACCATTTAAAACAGCTCCAGCAGAAACTTATGCTCAAATATTTTCCAAGACGACCAACTTGATTCCTGTAACAACAAATGATACTTGTGATATTCATAGAGCACAAGACGTTTCATAGTAAGTTCTCCTAAGAACATGCAAATGATCGAATAGTTGAAGCCCCCACCCCCAACTGCAGAAAAAGGATAACATGAAAACTTTTATATTCATAAAATTCTGAAAAAGGAAAGAAAAGGAACCAACTCCAAAAGCCAGAGAAGAAATAGGGAAAACTAATTATTTGGTGATGTTTAGTCGAGCAGGCAAAGTACACAGCTTTATTCGTCTAGTACATCAATCACCAAGGATCTCTGCTGCCGATAAGGACCATTGTATAAAATTAACTGAACCAGTCTTATCTTACTAGGCACCTTTTGCATTTTTATCATCAATCAGGTAGCTAGCTCAAAAGGGTGGCATCTTTATGAATTTAGATACAGAAATGAAGATAATAATGGATCTCTTGCCTTGCAAGTTCAGCGCCGGTATTTGTGTGGAAGCTATTAATTAACATGGCAGTTGCAGTTCCACTAGGGTATGTGAGTTTATAACCCATTACCATAACCTGAAATTACATTTAAAAGAGAAAACAAAATTTATCAAATTGATATTTTAATCCCACTCAACACAACAAGAAGTCGGAGTAGCAAGGCAGTGGTGCATATTCCCAGAACTCAATAAACTAATACAATATAGCTGCTGAGAACTTTCAAAATTAAAGAAGCATTTTGCAGAATAGCATACGTAAATTAATAGAAAGGACGCTGCTGCCCAGTGGCTGCTCTAACTGTTCAAGCACAATGCAGTGGTGTTAGATTCCTGATTCGACCAACGTTTTCTTTTAACTTTTGTTATATGTCTTCTTCACCTCTTAAATTAAATTTCTAACAAGATTTCTTACACGAAACATTGCAGGGAGATGGAATCAAAACCATGCAAACCTTGACATTTTATTGAACTATAATCAGAGATGATCAGAATCAGACAGTACCTTACGGAGAGGCACAAGACTAAAAAGTCCAAGGAAACTAACTACAAATATAAATCCCATCATCCATAATAACCCTGGATTCTTAACATCCTCTGCACGGTTTCCAGGATAATCAGGACCTATAAGGTTGTATGTTTTCTCATCCATTGCTAGCAAGTATGATCCAAAGCCACCTGTAAAAATAAGGTAACAAGAGAATGCATCATGAATCAGACATATGATAAACATAAATTTATTTGGTTACTATGTAAATACTATAGTAAAAAAGAGCTTAAATTTGACATTAGGAAACCCACTTTAAGTGTATACATAAACTTTAGTCATTTGAATCTCAGCAAATGAAATCTGGGATATACAGAAACAATAGTAGCAATGAGCGAATCAATAGAGTTGATGGCTATAAGAATATATAACTAATTTACTCCATGAATGAATTACATTTCAACCGAAACTAGTTGGTAGTGGAGTAACTGGATCAAGGCAAAAGCATAATAAGAATAGGGGCATACCACTAAAAGCGAGGCCATAGCAAGCAACAACACAGGTCTGAATAACAGTATTCTCTTGCTTAGTAAATGGTTTAACAGAAAATCCGAGCTGGGACATAAAACCGGTCCATGATTTGACGAAGAAAAAGCCGAGGAGACCAGCAGCGACATTAAGGGAAGGAATGATACCAACAGTGAGATTGAGCTTGTGGGTGATGATACAAAAGAGAGTACCAAGCACAGCACTCACCACTAGACCTCTAATGGTGATCTGCTCCTTCCAATCGGGTATAATTTCCGAATCTGATTCGGGGATTTTGGAGGGTTCCTCTAACAATGGCTCTGTTATCTCCACAGTTCCAGAATTTTCAGTCCCCATTGAAACTTTGCACTGTTAGGATTGGATTTGGTAAAAGAAAAGATAGAGAAATGGGTAAAATTCTGTTACAAGTCAAAAGGGAAACAACATGACTGCTTCGGCTGGTAGGTTGGTATTAGCTAGAAAATATTTCCTCCACGTGATTCTAGCGGAGATGGCAATGCTTACCACTAAGTTAATCATCATTTTATTAATTTATTATTATTAATTTGATGATACTTGTATTAGTAAAAAGATAACAATATTGGATGCAGTAATTAACAAGCTAACCTCCAAACAAAATTGTTCTTAAAAGAAAAAAAAATAAAATCTTATCATCAATTTGATTCCGAGAGCAAATAACACGACGTTGCCTTAGGCTTTGCAAATACTCTTAACTAAGGCCCTTTTGGTTTGGTGTGGAAGGAGATTTTTTTACGGATTTAATTAAATTGAAAAATAATTTTGATACCAAAATAACAAATAACTTTTGAAGGGCCTAAGTTAATATTTTTTATATCATAATATCTTGACGAAATGGCTTGAGAGACTCATGTATTTATTTTGATTTCTTGTCTTAGTCCTTGTATTATACGTGGTGTTGGAGTAAGAATTTTCAATGAAAAGTTTGAAATATAGAAATTTATCAATACATTTCATATGTACTTGAAATTAAGACCCGTTTTTTATTGAACAATTAAATTTCAAATTTATTAATGTTTTATAAATGGTGTCATAAAAAGAGAGCGAAGAAGTAACATGATGATTCAGATTGCGTATGGGAATATGGAGCTGCGTCCTGCATCAACCAAACTTATCAATTCCCAAGAAACATTTGTGTTTATTAGGCGTTTTTGTCTGTTTTCAAATGCTTTGTTATTTGTTGCAATTCTTTTTAACTTGTAAGTTGTTGTAACGTATCATCCTTAACTTGCCCTTCATAGTTGATGGATTATGTCAAAATTCTCAGCTCGGACCACCAATACTACGTAACCTTTAATTTGACCCCTTCTTATCCATCTCTTTCTATTTGGTAACGCATCATAAATAAAAATAAATATTTTTTCTAATTAATATTTTCTTAAAGATCATGTAAATGAAAAGGGGAGTTCACATCTGTCAACTTAGGCCCAAAATCACGTCTTCAGTGGGATAGTAACCTGCAGGCCTATACTAAGCGAATAACTTGGGCTTTGTTGATACGTCTAAGAAGGGGATGGATCACTTCAATAGCCCAATGCTTCCAAAATCATGGATAATCAATCCATTGCTAATTAACATCAATCATCCTTTCAAAAACTAATTAAATTTCAACTATTTTTCAATAAGAAAATCAAATTTTAAATAAAAATACTCCTAGTTAAAATATATAAAAAAACTCCAGAAAATTTAATCAGGGTTCAAAGTCATACTTTTATAAGTTGTAATTCTAAATATTGTCTATTTTTATAAGTTAAAATTCTATGACAATATTTCACTTTTATAAATTTGAACTGCACATATAAAACTTAGGAAAAATCCTTTAGGCCAGAAAATTTGGCCATAATGGCCCAAATACATGTTCACACTATAAACTGATTTATTTTTTGACAACTATACCCTTCTTTGTCAAATTTATATTTTTCTTATTAATTTATTCATTAATTATGCTTCAATAAATGAGAAAGTTTTCCAAGACATAGTAAATTGACTAATTTTTAAATTTCTCTAACTTCCATACATACATGGCTTTTAATTTCTTTTAGAAATATTGTGAAATGGTCAAAGGCCAATACATATGTAGATTTTTTTTCCTTCCTTAATTTTCTAATAAAAAATCTATAAAGAATACAAAATTTAAATTGATAATTAGAATACAAAATTTAAAATTTAGAATATAAAATTTAAAATTTACATTACAAAATAAACTTACTCATAAAACTAAATTCAAAATAATTTTAACTCAAACTCATCTTCTTGTAAAATCTATCATAGATGTGTCGATCTTTTCACAGCTACAAAAAAATTACAAAATATGACTGCAAAAGAAAATAATTTTAGTTTTTTTTTCTTTTCTCTCTTTTATTCCATTCTCACTCTTTCTTTTTATTTT
>JAJOOS010017143.1:0-29829 GCA_029582725.1 Solanum chiquidenum
ATGTCACTATCTTTGACTTTAAGCTGATGATAACCCGATCTGAGGTCTATCTTTGAGAAATGACTAGCACCCTGAAGTTGGTCAAACAAGTCATCAATACTGGGGATGGGATACTTATTCTTGATTGTGACCTTGTTCAACTGCCTATAGTCAATGCACATTCTGAGAGAACCATCTTTCTTCTTTACGAACAACACTACCCCAGGGCGAATACTAGGTCTGATGAAGCCCTTATCTAGAAGGTCTTTCAACTGGTCTTTCAACTGCTCTTTCAATTTCTTAAGCTCAGCTGGAGCCATTCTGTAAGGAGGAATAGAAATAGGCTGGGTATCCGGAAGAATATCAATTCCAAAGTTGATTTCCCTATCTGGAGAAACTCCGGGAAGATCTTCTGGAAACACTTCTGGAAACTCATTAACCACATGAACTGACTCAAGAGTTGGGGTTTCGAAGCTTGAATCCTTAACCCAAACTAGATGATAGAGATAACCCTTAGAGATTATCTTTATGGCCTTAAGGTAAGAAATGAATTGAACCATAGGCGCTAAGCTACTACCCTTCCATTCTAAGATTAGTTCGTCTAGAAACTAAAAATGAACAATCATAGTTCTACAATCGACTGAGTCATAACATGAATGTAACCAATCCATGCCTAGAATGACATCAAAGTCTACCATTTCTAACTCTACAAGATCTGCTGAGGTGACTTTCTGGAAGACTGTTACAGGGCAATTTCTGTATACCCGTCTAGCTATAACTGGGTCACTGACTGGAGTAGAAACTGAGAAAGGTTCTGGGAGAGTTTCTGGACTGACACCTAAGATTACTGCTATATAGGGAGTCACAAAAGAAAAAGTAGCCCCTGAATCTTTCCACTGAGTGTACCATATGTGAGCCACATCCTTAAGCTGGTGGGATGCCAACTCAACTCTACCATTACCAGTCACTTGCATCACTCTAAAGATTTTCTTAACCTCATCAATGAAGTTTTGTGAGTACTCACCAACTTGCAACCCAAAAAACTCAAGCGGATTCATCCTGACAAAATCTCAAACTCTAGCTGCCACATCCATCATTTCTATTAGTAGGAATTGGAACCTGCTGATTGTTCTGGTTGGTCATACTCTGAGCGAAAAGCTGGATAGCGTTCCAAAATTCAGCATTCAAAACTTCCTGATCTGGGACTGGAGGAGCTGCGTTTGAATTCTTGGCGTTAGCTCTACGGGGAGACATGATCACTGAAACGTAGAACGTCGATTTACAATAGAATTAGATCATACCTTAGCTTACGCACGATAAAAGTAACAAGAAAATGAAGTTTTCCTAAATCACTTCGTAGCCTCCCTCTCATTAGATGTGGTGCACTTCACACCCATGAAAATGACTCTACTTAGTGCGGCTTTTCAGACATCCTAGGACTATTAAACCCAAGTTGGCTCTGATACCAAGTTTGTCACGCCTCGAAACTACCCCGAGACGCAGACACGGGACCTAGGACCACAAATGATCCCAAGCTAACCCTGCTGGCATGATCATGAGCATAGTAAAGATAAGTTGAATAATAAACTGATGCGGAAGCTATAATCATAAATAAAATGAAAAATATGGAGAATACCCATATATTATAACTGAGATATATGAAAGCTGATAAGTTTCATACACAGAAGATATTAACTCAATTCTAAGCTGAATCTAATTATGTCTGAAATAAGCCTCTAAACTGACTAAAAATGTTGGGACATGCCCGAACTAGATCTAGCAAAACTGAAACTAAAAGACTAAAAGTACTGAAAAGATAAACATGTCACTGGTCCTCAAAGAATGAGGACTCACCACTGATGCTGCTGAACTGATGATCGGGAAGTGATCTATGTGTGATCTGGATGCTGAGAACCTGAACCTACGTCATGAGAAGATGTAGCGCATAATATGCATCAGTACTTGAAAGGTACTGAGCATGCATAATAGAATAAACTAAAATAACATATAACTGAACAAAGCAGATAAGCAATGATATAATATGAACATGATATAGATACGGAATGCTGAGCTAACTAAATGCAATAACCAATTTATAACATGTTGAAACTGAAAATTAGATATACTGATAAATGGTCAATACAATAGAATCTGACTAAACTGTGGGAGCTACTAATAACCGATAGTAAAACCACATGAGCTAAATGTGGAGTTCGATGTATATGCCCCATCGAGAGGACCCAATATACCATGCCAGAGGTATAGAGGCATGTTGGCGTGATTACTGAAATGATGCCCACAGAGGGGACTTACAACCTATGTGGCTAATAGTTCTGGGACTATTTGGGTACGCTGAACCCTAGTCCAACGCTGACGTAGTTTAGGGGTCCAATGCATAAGGAAAAGATCAAAAGACCCCTGACTTAAAATCTGCTGAAGCGACCTACAGACTAATCGACGATCCGTCCTGTCAGTCCGTCGATGACTTTAGAGACCAGGTTTCGAGGGTCTCGACCTACGAACTGATCGACGATCTGTCGATGGATTCACGATCCGTCATGTCAGTCCGTCGATCGACTACAAGACTAGGTTCTGAGGGTCTCGACCTATCGACTGATCAACGATCCTTTGGTGGATCCATGATCTGTCATACCAGTTCGTGGGTCATGCCTTAGAATTGTTTTTGTCTGAATTTCTGGGGATGGTTGTAGATGCGAACCAAGAACCACCCGCAAGGGCCGTGGGTCACCCTACGGTCCGTAGATGGCAGCCGTGGGTTGCACCTGCAACTTCTGGAAATTTGCATTAAGTTTTATTTTCGGATACAGGGTGTTACACCTTCAAACATGTCTGTTCCCAAGTCAGTATCATAACCTGCAGTTGGACTAATTCCTGAAACTATAACTTCTGGATCATGACTCTCAGCCAATACTCCAATATCTTTGATGTGCATGGCCAAACTCTTTTTAAAGCTATCAACTGTAATTGCCATAAATGGATTTGCCTTACTTGTATGCACAAATTCGGGTGCTTAAGGGATTAACTTACTTATATGAAGTGAAGTAATGTTTTCCTCTTCCTCAACTAAATCTACCCATTTAGAAGCACTCGTTTCCTTTTGTTTTTCTTTAGAAACATTCAAACCGTTTTTAGCTTCCTCTGGATTCGAAACAGCCCTGATAGGTGTATTTGGACTTATTTCTTTACCAACTATCCCCTCTATAGCAATGAACTCATTTTCATGTGTCAAAACAACTTGTTGATTAACATTCTCCCTATTATTGTTCAATTCTCGAGGAATAAGACCCAAATTATTAGCGTCTTTGTCAAACTGGGCAGAATTTTGTGTGTGCTGAAGTACACTAGTAACAAGTTGAGATTCTCCTAAAGTACTCCCAAATTCAGTAGATAATTCATTTGTACCATGTATCCTTTCTTGTTCATCTCGCAACACGTCGAATTGAGTATATTCAATTATGATGTTGCTTTTATCAAGCTCAACCTCTGTAGAATTATTTTGGTGCAAAATCTGATTGTTTGAGGACTTAGAAACACCATTTTTTTTATGTGAGACCAAAGTCCATTCGTTATTGGAGTTTTCTGCAATGGATTTGTCTTGTTTAGCCGCAACTATACATTAGGCGAACCAACACTCCTTCTTTCCCAACACCCCGCCTAGCGGCCTCAATCGATTTACCTTTGTTCTCTAGATTCTCTTCATTATTAGAGTTAAAAGTTGTAGCTTCTTCAAAACTATTTGCAACAGCTCGATCAATAGTAGCATCTCTGACAACCCCCAAATTATTTCTAGAATCTCTTCCTTCACTAGAATTATCATCAGGGACCAATTGTTGATGTTCTTCTTTGTTGCTTTTGCTCTGAAATTTAACATTTATAATCTCCCTTACATCACCTTGATATTGCTCCACATCCGTACCTTTATCCGTTGCATCATTCTGATTTTTAGAACCAACCTTGCCGAGAAATACACGACAACTATTTTCATCATGCCCTTGTCGTTTACAGCGTATACAATACCTTGGAAGATTATCATAAACAAACTATTGATAATGCTCAGTAACTTTGCCTGAATATTTGTCCACGGAGAATAACTTAATTTCTTTTGGATGCTTATCCAATAAATCTAGAATGACCTTAACTATAGCAGTACTTGGGCTGGTACGTTTCTGAGTGGCTTTATCTACAACAACTGGTTTCCCAACGGCTGAAGCAATTGATAAAAGTGTTTTTTTGGCAAAAAGATTTGGTGGCAGATCTGGAAAATATATCCATGCCAATGCTTTCGATGTTTCTTCCTTAGGATTGAACCATATAGTCCAAAGAAACGTTCTAAATAGAAACTCTTCACCATTGAATTTGATATAACCAGAATTTCTCGACAAAACTTGAACGAAGTCTTCATATAAATCAAACCTGATCAAGAGAGGACGAAACTCAAGTTGCTTTGGAAGAACCTTGCGCAATTCATGTAAATCTGATTTTCCGTAAGAAAATTTGAGAATAACGGCTTGATGTAGTCCTTCCTCTATGCTAAATTCATTAACTTCATCCATGGTGAATTCGATGGTTGGCTCTCCATGAATGAATTTAATTGGTTTCAACTCAGTTTTGGATATAGGCCTGGTAGAAGAATTGGCTAGAAGTTGTGCAACATATGTTGTGTTGAATCAATAGTATTTTGGATATGTTGTGGTGGTGTTTTGTCCGTAACAGGAGGCTGAGACACAACTAAAACAGCCATAAGACTTCCGTCCTCAATTCTCCATGAGAGAGGAGAAGAGCGTGGGTTTAGGAGAACAGCCATAATTTGTTTGTATTTTTTTAAAAAAAAATTACATATATGAAAATTACGTAAAAACTACACTGCTTAGTATTAACACCTTAACTTATTGAAGAAAACTCAAATAATTCTGATATGCTTGAGATACCAGTATCTTCATAAACAATATTTATATAATACTTTTTGTGAAAGTCCTATTCATCTATTAAGCATTTGAATCATTGTTGACGAATCTAACAAGATACTTATATTCTTTTCAATTTTACTTATAATAATAATCCATATGAATTGTTTTTCTTATTGACTTATATGGAATGAATAACATTAGAAAACTTAAAAAGGAATCATATTTGTTTGTAACAATGATGCTAAATGGAATAATTTTTTTAAATGATTTTCTATTTATTGTTAGCTAGATATTAATATTAAGAAGTAGACATTAATAATTATCTATGACACCACGTAAATCTTGTTAGCAAAATTACTTAAAGTCAAGATAAAAAGTAAAGAATATTATATAACAAAAATAAGTTTTTAAAATAAGAATAGTGACATATAATACCAGAGGTTCTACATATCATGCAAGTACACCACAGGGGTGGCTCGCATTATAAAATAAGGCTTACGCCTTAGGCCCCAAATTTTTATCATGAATAAATTACGTGTTAAAATTTTTATTAAAAAATTGATTATTTATGATTAAAAATATAATATTTTAAAAATATATTATTTTACCCACTTGAACATCCTTTGTACTTTGTTAAAAATAAGAATTAATAGTGAAAAGTGTTGAACAAAGTACATTACAAATTCTTTTTTATTTGTTTTTAAATTTTAGTTTCAAGCATTACGTCAAGCATATTAAAATGGGGTATATCAAGTCATCAACTTCTTGAGATTCTATGGTTCTAACTCTTATCTTTATTCAATATTTGTTAACTTATTATTTATAGAAATAAAATTTGAATAAATATGTATAAGAAGTTTGTTTATATTTTAGGCATCGAATTGAAATTTCACTTTAGGCCTCGAATTACGTTGAGCCATCCCTGGTACACCAACATATAGAAAAATAATGTCACATAAATAATTGCACTAATTAAATTCAATCTGATTTTTCTGTAGCATATAAAGTAAAAGATTAGGAACTCACAAAAACTTTTTATGCACACAACTGGCCATAATTAATAACTTTTTTTTGAAAAAATATTCAAATATCATGTGGTTTAACTCAATATTATTCTTGTTTATATGTTTGAAAACTACTTCTAATGCCATCACTATGACTTGTGCAGAACAAAAATTGCCATCATTTTGAAAATGAAAAGTCAGGGTAGTTTTTCTTTCTTCCGTTATTGAAAAATCACATACTATGAAACACAAGATAGATTAATTGTAACGATATGTCTCGTCGTTATGGGAAAACTTTTGGTTAATGAAAATGAGTGAGAAAACTTCTATAAAATTGAGTTAAAAATTTTAGACTAGGTTAGACTCGGACGAAATCTGAGTGAGATGGGGTCTAGGGAAATTGGGGGAAAGGATTGAGGGAAACATCTAAGCAAAATTTAGCATCCTTGTTGCTAAGATGTTAAGGAGTCCTGGGACTTTTCGAAAGTGAATTCGGGTGAATAGAACTCTCGATATCGAATTTGGCATGAAGGAGTTAGTTTGGAACGTCAAGGTTTGAAGGTATATTGCAAAATAGGTTAATTTTCGAGGATTTCCGAGTCTCTTTCTCGTGCAAGCCATGATATTTGGTGACACGCTACTATAGCGGTGGATTTAATTTTTTTCTATAGCAGGAGATCCCGCTACAACGTCACTACTATAGCGGGGTTTACCGCAATTAATGCAAAAAATCTCTCTATACTGCTTATTATTTGGCAATTACGTTTTGGGGAAGATAAGGGACGATCTAGGTCAAATTTCATCTGTTTTCCATCGTAATCATCCATAAAGGTTAGTAAATTACTCCCCTAACTTAGTAATTAGATTCTAGAGCCTTACAATATACGTAGTGATCTTACGAGAGGGTTTCGTTTAAAATAATAGCGGAAAACCCCTTGTTTGGGCGGCATAATCATGCTAATGGCTTGGGGTTTGGATGTAAGATTTAATCCAGTTGTTTTTAGGCCATTTAGGTCTGCATATGTGTCATACTGATTGGTTTTAGACCAAGAACAACCTAGGTATCATAACAAGGGAAAACTCAGGTTCAACAGAGCATTCCAGGCTTGATTTGAGATAGGTGATAATTGTTTGTTTTCCATTTTTGTTATATGTGTTTTCTAATTGTTTCGTTTGTATTATCGGTATAATGTATGACTAGAGAATAGGAGTATAAACTGAAATGTAAGCTTATGCCAATTCATACAATGAATGTGTTTACTTGGGTGTATACATGTGATTTTTTATTCATGGTGATTGTGACGTGTGATTGCAGGTTGCCTTTGGTACCACGCTTGATACATACAAACGATTGAATTGAGTACCATGCCTAGTGCATGATATCTCTTGTTTGGCTTGGATACCACGCCAGGTACACATTCTAACAGTTGGCTCGAGTACTACGCCTGATACTAAATATCTATATGATGATTGATTCGAGTACCACTCTAGTACAAATTACTAAAGGTTGGATGGGGTACCAAGTAAAAATTTGAGTTGTGTATGAACTAAATTTAGTCAATATTAATAGGATTACGATAATATCTATGTAGAAGACTAAAAAAAGGTTATGAATTTTCAAAAAATTGAGTCCAGAACTAAGGGTCTAATAATAGTCACTTTAACACTGATAAAGTGTGTAAAACTTTATTAACATTCTTAAACATAGAAGTGCTAGGTAAAATTTGTGAATGAAGAAGGAAAACCTACATCATATATTGTTAATGTAGGATCAACAATAGTTGCATCATTTGTAGAGGTTTCACCTCTAACCACATTTATAGTTCATAGTATAGAGTAACCATGCATATATCATGAGTCATAAGAAAAGAAAAAAAAATAGACCCTAACAAGAAATTCATGCTTCCTTGAAATTGGATCACAGAAAGCAAAGTTAAACAAACATGTAACTAGACTCATAAAAATTTAGTCTCAAAATACTGCGGATGTCTATGATTGAGTTGCAAAACCTTTTAAATAGATTAAATGCAACGTATAGCATAATGAAACTCAATAAAAGCAATGTAATGTAAGTTCAGGTGATGAAAGGACTAAAACTTTAAAAAATTAATGTAACGTAGGTCCTGCTTCTATATGACTTCTTCCTCTTTAGATTATAAACCAAAGAAGCAATATTTCTTATTTGTAAAGAGAAACCTAACAAAATTCCTGCACACGTAAGAGTTGAGGGAAATCCTTCAATTGCTTTGATAAAAAAAGAAGTATGATAAATAGAGGTCAAACTAATCAATTTATTCATATATTTCAAAAAATTCAAACCTCACATTTATTCAAGGACATGCGTGTCACGACCCAAAGTATACCCTAGGTGTGACATGATGTATAAGACCACGAGAGCCCCTACACAAAGACATTTGACATACATAATGCACAAGGAATTACAACAAAAGATAGAGAGAATAGGTAAAAATCGTCTCATATTATAAAAGAAAGTTTCGAACATAAAGGCAGAATCATAATTATGTCTTGACAAGCCATTCTAAACCAACATAAGAGTGGTTGGGACGTAACCCATACACCACATACAAAGTCTCAAAGAAAAACAACAAAAGTAATAAAAGTCTTCATGACCTTGCCCTCGAATGTATGAGGACTCACCAACCCAATAGTAAAGTAGCAACCCACGCTAGCCACGAGCGGAAGAAAAAGCATCGGATCCTATATTATAAAACAATATTGATACAAGTATGTATTAGTACATGAAATATACTAAGTATGGAGAAATACATAAAATACATAGACATGATCATATGAGGATTTAAACATGATATGCATGACCAAGCTAAAATTTGAGTAAAAACTTTTAAAGAATTGTAAGTCATAAATGAGGTCAATGAATTCTTAAAACATAATGAAAACTTTCGTAAAACCTTTGAAGGTAACATAGTTCATTTTGTGGGATAATTACCGTTAACCGACACTAAGACCATGCGAGCTATAACATGGAATCCGATGCAATCCTAACATCGAAAAAGAGATTATACTTGTCAAGGCAGTCTCCGTAACATTCATTCATATTCTATTTGTGGATCCACTAGCTAGGTATTTTAAGACAATCCTAAGGGGGCACGTAGTTTGACACAAAAAGATTGCTTCTAGAGACCCAATTTCTACTAATGGGAGAGCCTCCATCTCAGAGTCATCTCGATGCTAAGTAAAATCCCAATGGAATTAGTCATAATCATTTTCATATTATCATACTTGAAAAGACACAATTAAACTACCAATCCAATCATTAGTCATCACAGAGTAGCTCCTAATAATTATGATTCATACATGTGTGATAAAATCTTTCACAACTATGATTTCATAATATGTGAGAAAACCTTTCACGATTTCATTTATACTTATCTCAAAAGCATCCTTAGTTCATAAATATCATTTTCATAAAACATGCATAGCTTTCCTAAATCATAATTCATAAGTTCATAAGCTTTCTTCATAAATTCATCATCATAATCAAGTAAGAAGCATGGGTATATGAGAAATCAACTGGAAATCATGTAGCTTAATTAAATCATGGCTAATAAGATTGAAATTGAACAATTGAATCATAATCAAATAAGACCCATGGAGATTGCATGAAACCCTAATCAAATTAGGTGAAACTGACTTTGGAGATTGAGATTCTTTTGGCACCCAATGGATGAATGAAATCCATTGATGAATTTATACTTACCTTGATAATCAAAGCCCTATAGATTGAAGAATTGAACCTTGAAACCCTAGCTTTTCTTCCTTGAGCTTGAGAAAGAGAGTTGGAAAGGATGAACTTGGATGTGACTTAGGCATTTGAGAGAATGAGAGAGTTTGAGTAGTTTTAGGAGTTGAAAGGTAGTTATAGGACTTAGAAGTACGGTCAAAACGACATAGTATGAGTATTAAATGCATAAGAAAAGACCCAAATACACTTAAGAAATAATTGTTGGAGTGACCTATGGGTTGGACCTACGATCCATAGGAGTTTCTACGGTCTGTACTGGTCAACCGTAGAGTCACTTATTGGGGCCTAAAATCTATTCAACTTCTAAAATACCTTCCTACAACTCGTCAATCTTTCTACGGCTCTTAGAACCCAAGTTCAAGCCCAAAATTTCACTAAGTCTGGAACATTCCTATGGAACCCATCTACGATCCGTAATCCAAACAATGATCCGTCATGTTCACTAGTAGGTCAATTTATTGGGACTTGAAATTTCAAAACTCAACCATGATCCTACGACTTCCTTTCTATAGTCCATAAATTGGACTCGTGGTTCACTGCTTTAGTGTCAAAACTGAACTTTTCTCTTTTAATCCAACCTTTTAATTTCCTAGGTGTTACATTGCACAATAAAAAAATACTTATTAATTTTAGATGCCACTATTGACATGTCCTACTTCGAAGGCGCTAAACTTGAAACATAGTTATACTCTATCAAAGTAATAAAAATAAGTTATAGAATGCCATGTATAATCTCGAGATACTTATTTTAGAAAAATTATAGACTAAATTTTAAAAAAAATCCAAATTAGGTGTATGGGTTTTCAATCTCATGAATCTTCAAACAAACACTTCTTCACTCCCCTTGTTTTCTATTTCTCTAAACTATTTTTTCATGAGCCGAGGATCTATCAAAACAGTTTCTCTAATTTCAAAGTAGGGTTACTTGTGGGATTATCAAAAACATGTTGTTGATCTATAATTGTATTTGAACTAGCTCAACATAACATCAACTTTATAGCCCTAACATGTATATTCAATACAATACAACACAACAAAAACAAAATAATCCTAAAATTTTGTTGTGAACAGAAAGCTTACCAGACTGAGATGCTTCTATGGATTTATCATCTTTTGGATCCTCTGCTAGTACAATAACTCTATCATCTCCAGCCATGAATTTTGGCAACAACACTTCTGAGTCGATCTTAACATCTAAATGTGCACCAGATGTTATTTGAAGCAATGGGGTAGTTGTTTTCTGATCAGTCCTTTCATTTTGTTTTCGTTTGCCAATGTTACTACCAAAATTGATCTTTTCACAACCACTTGTTCCGAATATTTGAACAATGAAGTGGTGATCATCAGGAACATAATGGATTAGCAAAAATTCACCCACTTTTAGATCATGCTCAGCTGAAAATTTCGCCCATCCCTGTCGAATAGCAAGTGAACCATTATAGTTGCACACTGTTGCCATCCATCGTCGTCCACATGAGTCCTCCAAATAAATCTCCTGATCAGTTAGGTGTGGAACTGAACGAGCAAACTTTGGAGGAAAAAACTGAAAAGAAATTAATGAAATTAAAACTAAGAATAATCTTGAACCTAGTGGGTATGCTCAAATGTTCACATTAATAAGCAGACAATTAATAACTATAATAATAGCTAATTACGCATATGGTTATCAAACCAACTATACATTTAAATAAGTACTTTAAACTAAGTAGAAAAACAAAGTGTACACAAAGAATCACACTTTACCAGAACTTCTTCCGCAATCATTACTTGAAAGAAAGAAATAACTCTCTTTCCATTAATCAACAAGTAGTGCTTCTTGCACTCATCCTTGTATGCTTCCATCTTCTCCCTATGCGGAGTTTGTTTCCCCAACAACTTCTAAATCCTACAAACGATATGAAAGTATTAATTATAAATTTAAGTTAAGAAAAATAATACTAATAAAAACAACAGATTAAATAGTTGATCAAAGCATAATAAGATGTCAAAAATAAATAATATAACACTATCTAGTCAACTAATTAAAGTTCAACTTGACTGTCCATCTCTCTTTTGCAAATATTTTGACTACCTTTATATTCTTAAGTACAAATGCACGTAGTCTAGATCGAACCTTATACTATACACACAACATTAATCACCAAATAGAACTTTAAACAATAAATGTTATCAATAGAATCGATGTGTTGATGCAACAATGATCCATTCATGTTTTATCACTCAAATCCGTTATTAACATTTTTTTTTTACATAACCTTATTTTTTCAAATCGTGGCTATTAACAGTTGAGAGCTAGAATAAACACAAAGATTGATACCATCGGAAAACATAAAAAAATAACAAGCAAAACACAAAGATTTCCAATATAAACACATATTAGGAGGATTGGAAATTAAAAAGTAAAACAAAGAAGAAGAAAAAATTAGTACCAGAGTGAGAGCAAACAAAACTCTTTGTTGAGTCAAAATCAGTTTGCTAATTTGGTTTAAATAGCAAAGCTTTCTCCGTTGCACTGTCCAAAAAAAGACAATTTTTTTGTTCTTTTTATTTGTCCATATACAAATGCATAGTGTTTATTATGAGTTAATATCAATAGATTATAATAATCTCTACTTGTGATACACGTGCACCAATTCTATCAATAAGTGTGTTGTGTAAAAAATGTGAAATTTGACGACACGAGAAAATGATAGTAAAAAATTAGAGTTATGTATGAAAAAAATATAAATTGAGTCAATATTAATATGATCACGATTTTCTCTATATGTCACACCCAATACACGTGCACAACTTTTATTAATGGTGTTTGTACATAGAAAAATATGAAATTTTAAAAAAACAAAATATAATAGTATTTATTTTTTAGTTGAAAAATGATATTTAAAAATTAGAGTTGTTTATGAACATTATATATATTGAGTCAATATTATTAGGATTATGATAATCTCTATTTGACACACCAAATACACGTGCACAATTTTTACTAGTTGCATTTGGATATAATTGTAAAATTTGAGGAAAAAAAAGAGTATATATTTTCAAGTAAAAAATGATATTCTAAATTACAGTTGTGTTTTAACATAAATTGAGTCAATATTAGTAGAATTATAATATTGTCTATGTGGCACATTTAGTGCACTCGCGCCACTTTTATCGGTGGTGTTTGAACTAAAAAATTGCAAAATTTGAAAAAAAAATTGTTTTCAAGTTGAAAATGATAGTAAAAAGTTAGAGTTGTATGTAAACATGATATAAATTGAGTTTATAATAGTAGGATTAGGATAAGTTGTATGGGGACCACCACTCCTTATACATGTACAACTTTTACTATTTGGGATTTGGACATAAAAATTATGAAATTATAATAAGAAAAAAAAATAGTTTATGTTTTCAAGTTGAAAATTACAATTGTGTATGAACATAATATAAATTTGGTCCATATTAGTAGGATTACCATAATCTATATATGTAGCACGCCTAACATACTTGCACAACTTCTACCAGTGGCGTTTGGACATAAAATTATGAAATTCTAAAAACAAAAAAAGAATTGTATTTGTTTTTAAGTTAAAAATGATAGTAAAAAAATAGAGTTATGTATAAATGTAATTTAAACTGAGTTAATATTAGTAGAATTACGATAATCTCTATGTGGCACTGTAACAACGTAATAATGTAATAATATAAAAATTGGAAAGAGTTCCTTGATTGAATATTCAAAACACTACTACAAACTAAGAAGCTTTAGCAAAGGAGAATAAGAACGACTGTAATGACATAAAGAAGAAGATAAGGAAACTTAGGGAAGAAGGAAGAAGGGAGGGAAGACAAATACTAATAATTCATTGCCTACTCATTCCTAAAATATTCTCCGCTATATATAACGATTTCATTCCTTTCTAGGCTACTCACGTATTAGGTCTCTTCTAGACAAGATCTGTTTCTCTTGTATTGGGCTTTCTGGTTCGTGTACTTCTCCTTAGCATGGTCTCAGGCCCAATAATGTCTCCAGCTGTGTCTAGGCCTGACTCATTATCATAATTCATAACATTACCCCCGCTTGAATTGAGAACCTTGTCCTCAAGGTTCACGTTAGGTTGTTCATCAGGAGCATCATCAAAAATAGAAGTCACTTGTTCATCTGGATGTCCCTCACAACGTTTTAACAAAGTAACATGGAGCACGGGATGGATACGGGAAGTAGGAGGCAGTTCTAACTTGTAAGCCACATGTCCAATTTGCTTGATCACGCGAAAGGTCCCAAAGTATTGGCGACCCAACTTGTGGTGTTTCTGCAACTTAAGAGAATGTTATCTATAAGGTTTCAACTGAACATATGCCCAATCTCTAACTTGCAACTGAACATCGCTTCTGCCCTTGTTCGCTTGGGACTTCTTACGATGTTGAGCTTTTGTTAAGTTCAGCTTCAGGATAACTAAGACTTTATCACGTTTGAGCATATATGTTTGCACCAATCATCAACAGAACTACCCAATATATATCTAGCAATGGTAGGAGGTTGTCGTCCATATAAAACCTGGAAGAGAGTTGGGCCAGGTGAAGTTTGGAGAGTAGTGTTATACCAATATTCTGCCCAAGGGATTAACCGCACCCAATCATGAGGATTATCAGCAATAAAACAATGCAAGTACTGCTCAATACACTTATTCAAAGCCTCTGATTGCCCATCCGTTTGCGGGTGGTAGGCTGTACTCATAGCAAGAGTATTAGTACATTGCAACTTAAGGATTTCCTTCCCGAAGGATTGAAGGAACCTCGGGTCCCTATCAGTAACAATGACTCTTGGTAGGCCATGAAGTTTAATAACACTAGAAATAAAGGCCACTGCAACAGATTGAGCATTGAAAGAAGCCGGTAAAGGAATAAAATACCCATACTTGGACAATCGATCAATAACAGTCATAATTGTACTCATACCTTTTGAGCTCGGTAAAAAAGTGATGAAATCCATCGCAATCTCCTCAAAGACCATTTCAGGAATAGGCAACGACTGCAAAAGTCCGTCCGGAGCATGGTGAATATCCTTCATCTGTTGGCAAGTTTTATAGATAGCTACAAAGTTCTTGACATCTTTGCTCATATTCTTCCAATAAAAATTGGAAGACACTCTATGAAAGGTGCGAGCAACCCAGCGTGTCCCTTTTGTAGTGATGAATGAAATTATTCAAGCAATTGATTGTGTATGCCAAAATCACTGGGAATAATCAAATGTCCCCTAAAAAAATAAGAGACCTTCTCGGAAGATATAATCATTGAACTCCTCAAGATTATTTTGGATGCCCTGTTGTATCTCCAATAACTCAGGGTGAGTTTTGCTAGTTCCACGTAGTTCACAACCCAAGCACACGTCTGAACAATGATGGCATTAAAAAGCATCTGGAGGGCGTGACAAGGTGTATGCGGCTAGATTCTGCTTCCCGGGCGTATAAATAATCTTAAAGTCATAGCCCACAAACTTACCCAACCATTTTTTCTGCTCGGGCATTTGAATAAGCTGCTCTGTAAGGTTCTTAAGGGACTGCTGGTCAGTAATAATTGTGAAATGACGACCCAACAAATATTGCCTCCATTTGGCAATAGACTGAGTAATGGAAAACATCTCGTAGTGATAAGTGGGGGTTTTCTGCATACGGGGACTCAGTTTTTTACTATAATATGCAATGGGGTGACCACCTTGAGACAACACAGCTCCAATTCCTACACCCGACGGATCAGTTTCCAATGTAAAATCTTGAGTAAAATTTTGCAATGCCAATACAGGTGTGCTACTGAGAAGGCGTTTCAACATATCAAAGGCCCTTTGTGTCAAATCTGTCCATACAAAGGGCTCATGACGGAGCAAATCAGTAAGTGGGCCAGATATGGTAGCATAATGCCAAATAAATCGACGATAATACCCTGCAAAGCCTAAAATATTGCGAACAAATTTAACATTGTGTGGAACCGGACACTGTTGAATGACATCAATTTTGGAAGGATCAACGGCTAGACCACAACCGGATACCACATGACCCAAATAGTCGATTTGTTGTTGTCCAAAAGAACATTTAGGGTGCTTGGAAACCAAGTGGTGATCACGTAATAGTTGAAGAACCAAGGCCAAATGTTCCAAATGAAGTGCCCATGTTGGGTTGTAAACCAATATGTCGTCAAAGAAAATAAGTACAAAATGCCTAAGATACAACTTGAATATTGCATTCATGGTTGCCTGGAAGGTGGATGGGGCATTGGACAAGCCAAAAGGCATGAACGCAAAAATGTCAGTTACCATCATTTTTCCAAACTAGAAATACAGGCGAAGAAAAAGGACTAGTACCAGGACGGATAACCCCGTTAGCCAACATTTCTGCCACTAATTGTTCCATGACTTGTTTATGAAAATATGGATAACGATATGGACGTACATTGACTGGCCCACATCCTGGAGACAAATGAATGGAGTGGTCCTGAGGTCGAACAAGAGGTAACCCTTGTGGTTGCTGAAATATATCCGAGTAATCATTGACCAAGCTTGCAAATCAAGAGTTTCATCTTATGGTTGGGGAGGGCTAGTAGCAACCAACATCAAGAAAAAGTGGGAAGAGACAACATCCATATCAAATAAACGACGAAGACTCTGTAATTGAACAGGTTGGTCATCAATTGGATTATCTCCAACCAATCTGATACATTTTTCCTTCAATGTGAATTCCATGACCCGAGTAGCGTAATTTATCACAACAGGGCCCAGGGTCAGCAACCAGCTAATTCCAAAGTCGATATCAGACCCATGTAATGAAAGAACATACAAGTCCATTGTGAAATCATACCCCTGAACTGTGACTGTGATGCCTCGAACAACACCATTACATCTTAATCGTTGCCCACTTCCAACCACTATTGAAAAGGTTGAAGTAGGAGTAACAGTTAAATTAAGAAATTCAGCCATTCGACTTTGCACAAAATTATGGGTATTGCCATTATCCACCATCACTTGTACTGGAGAGCCTTGTACATGGCCAGTGAAATGGATAGGCGAGTGGCCACCTGCTAGGGCATGGTAGGAAATTGTGGAATGAGACTGGACCTCCAAGCACTGATTCTCCTCAGTGAGGATGTCATCAGAAGTGAAAGTATCAGGCAGGTCAACAGGTAAGGGTGAATCATCGAGCAATAACAGCTAGGGAAGGGTCTTACACTTGTGACCAAGGGTAAATTTCTCATCACAATTGTAGTAGAGTCCCTTTTCTGTCGAAGTTGCAAATCAGAAGGCGAGAGGTGTTTGAGAGGAATTTTATTTAGGCATAGAGAAGATGAACTTGGGTGTACCATTGTATTAGGCGTGGGCAAAAGAGGGGGTTGTGACCTGGAGAAGGCGGGTCGGGCAAACC
The DNA here is from genome assembly GCA_029582725.1 of Solanum chiquidenum. NCBI lineage: Eukaryota > Viridiplantae > Streptophyta > Magnoliopsida > Solanales > Solanaceae > Solanum > Solanum chiquidenum. The sequence goes on from JAJOOS010017143.1 coordinate 17,087, forward strand.
ATTTTTCCAACTCAAGTTGTTGTTCATGCAAATGGGCCAAATCAGTTGCATCTGCTAAGGTATTTGGTTTATGGAGAAAGACATCAATCTTAATATCTAACCGGGACTCAGAGATGTCTTCAATCTCATTACCAAGAGCCTCAAAACGAGATTGAAACTCAGCCACTGTGGAGTGTTGTCTGAGCTTCGCAAGACGACCCTTAGGTCCCTCCAAGGTCTGTTTACGAAAACACTGGCAGAGTTTCTCAGCAAAATGTGCCCAATCAACTAGTTGTTTATTGCTAAAAAAGCCAGTGATACCATTCGAGGACCTCACTGTTTACATTCATACTCTATTCAAATAAGGAGAAACGTCATGGTGACTCAAAAAATAATCAATTGAATCGATTTTAATTTTTTTTAAAGGAGTCGACACCTAATTTTAAGAAAAATTAGGAAACCAATTAAAAATGTCTACGAAACCATAAGATTCTAGATAAGGGGTTCAAGTTATTTCAAAGAAAAAGTGTTAGGCATCCTTCGAAATCCACACTTGTGAATCCCGATTGAATTCATTTTTTTTTTCAAATTGAGGAAGAGATAAAAATAATATACAAGTATAATAAATATGTAATATACACAAGTAATAAAATAAAATAATAATATAATAAACGGCCTAAGTTTGTCTATCGTTAACGATATACACAATAAAACATATTCGAACTACATTGAAATAGCTTCAATGGAAGCAACTCCGGGGTACCTGTAAGGACGCTTAGTAAAAGTGTTAGTACTAAATAAATATGAATAACTCAAATAATAACTTTAAAAATAATAACCCGTCTTATTAACATGGGAGGTCTTGAAAATCAGCGGTAATTTCTTCATCGGCCAATTTTAACAAATAAAATATACAAACTTAAACTAAATTTCCGTCTTTAATATTGGCGAGGCCTCCAAAATCGACAGAGATTTTCACATTGGCCAATTTTAACAAATGAAATATACAAATTTAAACTAAATTTCCGTCTTTAATATTGGTGAGACCTCCAAAACCGACGAATATATTTTCTCATTAGCCATTTTTAATTTGCAATTTAAATAGAACTAACGGAGAATGTAAAAGACAAATGTCATTTGAAATATCACAAACAATAATAAAATAATAATAGTCAATGTGAATCTATCAGGAAATACTTAAAGTTAACAGAGAAAATATAATATTAATAAAAATAGTTTATAGCAACACCTACTAACAACAACAAATTAAACAAAATACGTTAAAAACATAATTAGCCATAGTAATTAACCAAAAAACTAAACTATTATAACAAATCCTTATTTAACAAGTAAAATAAAACAAAATGCATCCGGAAAGTTAGCATCACCGAAGATAACAAAATCAGTGCAACAACAAAATAATCAAATAAGCAAACTACCAAAAAAAAAAAAAAAAAAAAAACAACAATTAGAAGAAGAAAGGAAACAAGGCAGTATCATAAACTATTAAAAAAAATCAATCATAAATTTTTTATATAATTTCAAGGTGCTGGAAATATTCTAAGAAAGAATTACTAAAACAAATTTGAACAAATTTATACAAAACAACAAACCCATAAATAATGATAAAATAAGGCTAACAAACAAAACACAATCTACAAAAATAATTACTTCATCCAGGAAAATATCAATTAATTTTGCAATCATAAAACATAGACTGAACAAAACTTAAAAAGAAAAAGAAGGATACATATATTGGAGCTGGTTGTTTCTTGTGACCGATTCCACCGGAGAGTGTGGGTTTTGGTCGGAATCGTGGTTGTTGTTATTGTTGTTTCCTGGAGGAGCTCGTGGGTGGAGATCTGGTTGTTACGAGCTCGTCGGTAACCTGCAAAACAAACAAAAAATGAAAAAGGGGAAGGGTAAGGGGGCTGGCTGCGTGGTCCGGTTCATCGGAGCTTAGATCTTCTCACCAGAGTTTGTTGATTTTCTACCAGATCTGGTCGTATCCCATCGTGAAAGAGACAAGTGAACATTGGGACTTTGTTGGTTCGCCGGAGCGAGGAAGAGGAGAAATGAAACGGTGGTGGGCTGGTGGTGGCTTGCTGGAGTTTGTTCGGAGCTCCGGCGTGGCAGTTGTGTTTTTGTACGCTGGTTTGAGATGGAGGTTGCTGTTTGGAGGCGGTTTGGTAGAGACGAGGGTGTTTTTTGGTGGGGTTTTGGAGTGGGGATTTGGTGGTGGAAGAGAGGAGAGGTAATGGGGGATAAGATAGAAAAATATCTTAGGGTTCCTCCTTTTGGAATTTTTCACCACCCTTCATTTAAAGATTAAGGAATAGATTAAGTAAAAAATTCAAAATCATTTATTATACAATATCATTATCTAAAAACCAAGTGTTGAAACCATTAGTTAATAAAATAATCGTATACGAAAACTTATCTATATTCGAATGAATTTCTAAACTATGCAAAATATCAAAATGAATATTAACAAATATAACTAATAAAATCAATATTAAAAAATATAATAAACGTAACTAATGACATGTAAAAAATGCAATTTTAAAATTAACTGATAATTTTTTTAATTTTTTTTTGATAATTAAGGATAGTTATCGATAAACTTATTTAAAAATATAAAAAATTTATTTTGAACTATTAAATAAATAAAATTTAAAAGTTACGAATTTTGAAATTGTTAGGCCAAAATTGGGTGTCAACACTCACCATCAAGATAAAATGAAGCTAACGAAAGCTGATGTGCAGGGGAAATAGCATAAAATTAAAAAAACCTTTCCGCTTGAAACACCCAAACCTCGGGATTCTTACCACTAAAATGAGAAACCTCAATCGCAGCCAGTTTGTGGCACATAGTCGTAGCCATCGCCGGAGCAGCTCCTTGTGTCAAACATACCTCTATAGGGCGAGGACGGACGGGTTCCACTGCTACCGAATGCACAGATGCATTAGTAATGAAATCCTGCAGCAATTTCTATTGGTTATCAAACGCAGAACAGAGATTCGCAACTTTCGTAGCGAGATCAGAAAAATCCTTTTGGGAAACAGAAGATTCAACAAATTTGAGCTGTGAGTCACCCATGGGAGTCCGCCGAATGAAAGCACCAATGTAACAACATAATAATGTAATAATTTAACAACTGGAAAGAGTTCCTTGATTGAATATTCAAAACAATATTACACACTGTTAGCGGAAACGTGAAATTAAAGAACAAAGAAGAACAACAATATTTAACGTGGTTCAGATCAAAATGATCCTACATCCACCAAAGAACAACTGCACCAATATTTATTTCACTCTGCAAAGAATACAAGTGAAATACTACAAAAGAGAGAACATCAACTGCCTTCAAAGGTGAGAAGACAAGTGAAATGATGTTTTGAAAATGAATTAAGAGCTACCTATTTATAGGAATGAATTCTTCCTATTGATGTCATCCATGACGTCACTATGTGCCAAAAATGTCAAGGTTAAACATGTGAAACCATTTTATGGTTTACCTAAATGTCACCTACCAAGATACTATCTTGACTTTTATTTTTGCATTAATTATCTTCCTACCAAATCTTCATATTAATTCATCTTCCATTGAGTTTGATTCCACAAGAACCAAACCAACTCTTTCAATCTCCACCTTGGTTTGTGTTCCGAGCCTAAGTATAAAAAACTCCGGCCAAAACTTCTAAGCTTACTGGGAAATCCCGTTGTAAGAAACAAGAAGAATAAAACCTTTGTTGAACATACTAGCTCCACCTAGCAGTTGTTCTCTCAGAGTTGCATCAATTGATGCATACTCCCGCCAAGTCCTTGCAATGTGCAAACTTGGCAAGTGGGACTATCTTGGTCAACACGTCTGCAGCGTTATCGTCAACCTTCTCAACCTTGATAGCTCCCTCTTCTACGACATCTCGAATAAAATGGAATCTGACATCAATGTGTTTGGTGCGCTCATGAAATCTTTGATTTTTAATCAAATGATAACACTTTGACTATCACATCTTAGAGTTGATTCCAGCTGAATCAAACTCAATTCTGCCACCAAACCTTTCAACCAGATAGCTTCTTTCACTGCCTCTATTGCGTCTATATATTCTGCCTCTGTTGTAGACAAAGCGACAATCGACTGTAAGCTCGATTTCCAACTAACGGCACTGCCAACGAGAGTAAAGATGTATCCAGTTGTGGACCTCCTCTTATCAGGATCCCCTGCATAGTCAGAATCTACATAACCGAGAATTGAAATACCTTTACTTTTCGGGAAGGTTACGCCAACATCAGGAGCTCCTTTGAGATATCTCAATATCCACTTCACAGCTTCCCAATGTCTTTTTCGTGGATTTTCCATATACCTGCTTACCACACTTACAGATTGAGCAATATCTGGACGTGTGCACACCATAGCATACATAATGCTACCAACTGCGCTCGCATAAGGAACCTTTGACATATGCTCCACCTCATCCATTGACTGAGGCATTTGTAACTCTGAAAGCTTGAAATGAGAAGCTAACGGTGTACTTACAGGCTTGCTCATATGCATATCGAATCTCTCAAGAACCTTTTAGATGTACCTCTTTTGAGAAAGATGTACAACACCGTCTTCTCTTGAAATCTCCATTCCAAGGATTTTCTTCGCAACTCCCAAATCCTTCATGTCAAATTCCTTGCTCAACAGTTTCTTCAAAATATTTATCTCTGTGATGTTGTTAGCAGCAATAAGCATATCATCAACATACAACAATAGATAAATCATAGAGTTACCAGACATCTTCTTGTGATACACACAACTATCAAATGCACTCCTCGAAAATTCATGTGTAGTCATGAATGCATCAAACCTCTTGTACCACTGTCTAGGGGATTGCTTCAAACCATACAAAGACTTCTTCAGTTGGCATACATGATCTTCTTTTCCCTCAGCTAGGAAACCTTCAGGCTGATCCATATAGATTGTCTCTTCTAGATCACCATGTAAGAAAGTAGTTTTGACATCAAGTTGTTGAAGTTCTAAATCAAATTGTGCAACTAATGCTAGTAACACGCGAATTGAGCTATGTTTCACGAATGGAGGGAAGATCTCATTGCAGTCAATTCCCTCATTTTGGCTGAAACCCTTTGCAACCAATCTCGCCTTAAACCTAGCATCTTGTACTTCTGGAATACCCTCTTTCTTTCTGTAGACCCATTTGTATCCAACTGTCCTCTTCCCCTTTGGCCTTTTAACTAAGACCCGTGTCTCATTTTTGTGAAGAGACTCCATCTCTTCCATCATGGCTAACTGCCATTGTGCAGCATCTTTGCAAGAAGTTTCTTCAACATATGAAGAGGGCTCGAGATCCTTAATCTCTTCTTCTGCAGCTATGAACGCATGTGCAATCAGATTTTCTTGCTCTATAAGACGTTCCAGTTTCCGTATCTGCCTTTTGTCCCTTCCCTTCGCAATTGTGTATGGTTCATTGACATCAAGCTCTTCAAGATCTGCATCTTTTGACTCATCAATTTGAGTCTCTTGATCCCGTTCCTTGGTAAGCTCCACCGGTAGTTCTACCTGTTCGTTGTTCTCGTTTCTTGATAACTCCACAGAAACTTTACGAGGATCAAGTATAGAGGATTCATCAAAGGTAACATCTCTACTAACTACAAATTTGAGTAAGGAAAAACACCAAAGTTTGTACCCTTTTACTCCATCTACATACCCTACGAATATGGGCTTCTTAGCCCTTGGTTCAAGTTTTCCTTCATTAACATGATAATAAGCTCGACACCCAAATATTTGCAAGTATGAATTGTTAGAGGGTTCACCTGACCAGACCTCATTTGGAGTCTTAAAGTCAATCGCTGATGCTGGAAATCGATTGACAATATGAGAAGCAGTATGAACTGCTTCAGTCCAAAATACTTTGGACATCTTGGCTTGTAAGAGCATACAACGAGCCTTCTCAAGAAGAGTTCTGTTCATTCTCTCGGCAACTCCATTCTGTTGTGGTGTGGGCCTGTTCGTCTTATGTCTTGCGATCCCATGAACCTTGCAGAAATCATTGAACTCTTCACTGCAAAACTCCAAGCCATTATCTGTGCGAAGATACTTGATTTTTCTCTCTATTTGATTTTCAACCAAAATCTTCCACTCTTTAAATGCTTCAAAAGCATCACCTTTTGCCTTTAAGAAATGCACCCAAACCTTTCGTGAAAAATCATCAATGAATGTGAGAAGATACCTCTTTCCTCCCTTCGATGGAAGCTTAGAGGGACCCCATAAATCTGAATGGATGTAGTCTAGAACCCCTCCCGTCTTGTGTTTGCCAGTGCTGAAGCTGACCTTTTTCTTCTTCCCTAAGACGCAATGCTCACAAAATTCAAGTGTGATGATCTTCTCACCATTCAAAAAGTTGCGGTTGCTCAACATCTCCAATCCTCGCGTGCTCATATGGCCTAGTCTCATGTGCCATATTTTTGCCTTGTCATCATTAGATAACTGCACTGTAGATGCATTTACAGAGCCAATAATGGTGTTTCCCACAAGTGTGTAGAGGCCATCTTCTAGCTTGGCCTTCAACATGACTAAAGACCCTTTAGTCACTTTCATAGTTCCTCCTTCACTCATGTACTTGTAGCCTTGTTTATCCAAAGTACCCAGGAAGATCAAATTTTTCTTCAGATCAGGAACATGACGGATTTCTGTAATAGTCCTCACGGTTCCATCATGGCAGCAAACACGAACGGAACCAATGCCAACTATTTTACAAGTTAAATTATTGCCCATTAATACTGTTCCTCCACTTGTTCCATAGCTGCTGAACCAATCTCTTTGGAATGTCATATGCAGAGTGCAACCAGAGTCTAAGACCCATTTATTGTCATAAACTTCACTATTGCATGATGTTGTTAGTACATAATCATCATCAGAATAATGTACTTGCTCAACAATGGATGCACTCGCCTTTTCTTTGGACTTCGACATAGGGCAATCTCGTTCAAAGTGCCCCTTCTTGTGACTACCCCAACACTCTGCATTCTTCTTGTTCACCGGAGACTTTGATCTGTACTTTGATTTGTTCCTTCCCTATTGGCTAGTACGACCTTTCACAAAGAGCCCACTAGCTTCGTCACCTTTGTCTCCATCAAAATGCATCCGCACATCACAAGAGTTAAGTGCTTGCCGCACTTGCTCAAGAGTGATATTCTCTTTGCTATACATCATTGAATTCTCAATATCACGATATTTTGAAGTCAATGAAAATAGCAAAGCACATGTTAGCGTCTCCTCATCCTTTTTTATTCCAGCAGTCTGTAAGTCCATCACAAGTTTGTTGAACGCATCTAGATGGTCTTGTAACAAAGTACCTGAATCCATCTTAAATGTGTGAAGATGTCGTTGTAACAACATTCTTGTTGTCACTGACCGGTCCTGGTAAACCCCTACCAGCCTTTTTCATAATTCTTTGGCCGTCTCCTCGGTACTTGTACTCACTTCACAAAGTACGTTAGGTGCAAGGGATAGTTGGATTACACTTAATGCATCTCCTTCAATCTTCTCCTTGTCGGAATCCGATGTGTTATCGGGATACTTTCCGTCAATAGCATGGATTGAACCTTCCCTCCGCAGTAATGCCATCATCTGGATCTTCCAGATATTGAAGTTGTTGTGCCCACTAAATCTATCAATATCAAACTTCATAGAACTCATCTTTACTTGTTCTTCCTTTTCTACTACAATGTAGTTGGAATATAGAAAACCAAAGTAATTCTTTTTTGATGTGGAAGTTCAGACTATGTTGCAACCACAGAGCATACTCAGACAGAACCTTGGCTCTGATACCAATTGTTAGCGGAAACGTGAAATTAAAGAACAAGGAAGAACAACAATATTTAACGTGGTTCGAATCAAAATGATCCTACGTCCACCAAAGAACAACTACACCAATATTTATTTCACTCTGTAAAGATTACAAGTGAAATACTACAAGAGAGAGAACATCAAATGCCTTAGAAGGTGAGAAGACAAGTGAAAGGATGATTTGAAAATGAATTAAGAGCTACCTATTTATAGGAATGAATTCTTCCTATTGATGTCATCCATGACGTCACTATGTGCCAAAAATGTCAAGGTTAAACATGTGAAACCATTTTATGGTTTACCTAAATGTCACCTACCAAGATACTATCTTGACTTTTATTTTTGCATTAATTATCTTCCTACCAAATCTTCATATTAATTCATCTTCCATTGAGTTTGATTCCACAAGAACCAATCCAACTCTTTCACAAACTAAGAAGCTTCAGCAAAGGAGAATAAGAACGATTATAATGACATAAAGAAGAAGATGAGCAAACTTAGGGAAGAAGGAAGAAGGAAGGGAAGACAAATACTAATAATTCACTGCCTACTCATTCCTAGAATATTCTCCGCTATATATAACGATTTCATTGCTTTCTTTGCTACTCACATGTTAGGTCTCTTCTAAACAAGATCTGTTACACTTGTATTGGGCTTTCTGGTTCGTGTACTTCTCCTTAGCATGGTCTCAGGCCCAAGAACATCTTCAGTTGTGTCTATGCCTGACTCTTTATCAGAATTCATAACAGGCACAATAATAAAAAAAATCATAAAATTAAGTCAACGAATGACGTCCTAAATATTAACACTGATAAAATGTGTGTAGCTTTATTAACATTTTTATACATAAATGTGATAGATGAGATTAGTGATTGAAGAAAGAAAATATACATCATATATGGTTGATGCAGAATCAACCATGTTTGCATCAACTCTAGGAGTTTCACACCACTATATATAATAAGAAAGGTGTGAGAGATGGATCATTCAAGTCTGTTTGTACATTTTTTATATTTTGATATATTGATATTTTTTCTTATTGTTAAGAAGTGTCAAAACACTGTGTTTCACTTTATATTATAGGGTTACCATGTATTTGTCATGAGTTATAAAAGATAAAATAAACATAGACCTAACAACCAATTCATACTTCCTTGAAGTTGAACCTCAACTTAACTAAGATTGCAAATTTCAATTTTCTCCATGTTGAAATGATAATTTGTGAAGAATATTAGCATAACAATTGCACAAAAAATGCAGCATCAAAATGATAATATAAAATATATGCCCCAACAAGGCAACAATTAATTGTTTTTTCAAAATCCATTAATGATAAACTGGCATAGCTGTTTTTTCTTCATTCCCCTTGTAACTACTTAAGGTTATTGACCAAGTAGTTCTTTTGGCATCTTAATTACGTACATTAAAAAAAAGGTGTTTACTTACCAAGTAATATAGCTGTTAGGAAGCAATGAGTGTGTAGCTAGTCGTTTACAAGTCAGAAACCTTCTTGCCCCAGGAATATTCCAAAAATAGGAGGTTATTTCGAATAGAAGAGAGAGCGTAAAGCAATTAAATATATTTGAAAAATCATTAAGAAGAGTACATGCGTAATAGTTGCAACAAAAGTGTTGCTTCAAAATAATAGTACAAAATATATGACCCAACAAGGAAACAATTAAATGTATTTTAAAAATCATTAATGATAAACTAACGTAGGTCTTTCTTCTATGTGACTTCTTCTTCTTTAGATTATAAACCAAAGAAGCAATATTTCTTAATTGTAAAGAGAAACCTAACAAAATGTCTGCGCACGCAAGAGTTGATGAAAATCCTTGAGTTGCTTCGATAAAAAAGAAGTATGATAAATAGAGGTCAAACTAATCAATTAATTCATATATTCAAAAAATCAAACCTCACATTTATTCAAGGACATGTGTCACGACCCAAAGTATATCCTAGGTGTGACATGACTTTTAAGACCACGAGAGCCCCTACACAAGCGATTTGACATACATAATGGATAAGGAATTACAACAAAAGATAGAGAGAATAGGTAAAAATTGTCGCATATTATAAAAGAAAGTTTCGAACATAAAGGCAGAACCATAACTATGTCTTGACAAGCCATTCTACACCAACATAAGAGTAGTTGGGACGTAACTCATACACCACATACAAAGTCTCAAAGAAAAATGACAAAAGTAATAAAAGTCTTCATGACCTTCCCCTTGAATATATGAGGACTCACCAGCCCAATAGTAAAGTAGCAATTCAAGCTAGCCACGTGCGGAAGGAGAATCGTCAGATCCTATATTATAAAACAATATTGATACAAGTATGTATTAGTACATGGAATATACTAAGTATGGGGAAATACATAAAAGACATAAACATGATCATATGAGGAATTAGACATGATATGCATGACCAAGCTAAAACTTGAGTAAAACTTTTAAAGAATTGTAAGTCATAAACGAGGTCAATGAATTCTTAAAACATAATGAAAACTTTCGTAAAACCTTTGAAGGTAACATAGTTCGTTTTGTGGGATAATTACCGTTAATCGACACTACGACCATGCGAGCTATAACATGGAATCCGATGCAACCCTAACATCAGAAAAGGGACTCTACTTGCCAAGGTAGTCTCTGTAACATTCATTCATATTCTATTGTGGATCCACTAGCTATGTCATTTAAGACAATCCTAAGGGGTCACGTAGTTTGACACAAAAAGATGCTAGTAAAATCCCAATGGAATTAGTCATAATCATTTTCATATTATCATACTTGAAAAGACACAATTAAACAACCAATCCAATCATTAGTCTTCATAGAGTAGCTCCTAATAATCATGATTCATATATGTGTGAGAAAATCTTTCACAACTATGATTTCATAATATGTGAGAAAATCTTTCACAGTTTCATTTCTACTAATCTCAAAAGCATCCTTAGTTCATAAATATCATTTTCATAAAACATGCATAGCTTTCCTAAATCATAGTACAAAAGTTCATAAGCTTTCTTCATAAATTCCTCATCATAATCGAGTAAGAAGTATGAGTACATATGAAATCAATTAGAAATCATGTAGCTTAATTAAATCATGCCTAATAAGATTGAAGTTGAACAATTGAATCATAATCAAATAAGACCCATGGAGATTGCATGAAACCCTAATCAAATTAGGTGAAATTGACTTTCGAGATTGAGATTCTTTTGGGACCCAATGGATTAATGAAATTCTTTGGTGAATTCCCACATACCTTGATAATCAATGCCCTAAAATTCAAACAAATTGAAGAATTGGAGCTTGAACCCTAGCTTTTCTTCCTTGAGCTTGAGAAAGAGAGTTGGAGAGGATGAACTTGGATGGAAATTAGGATTTGAGAGAATGAAAGGGTTTGGGTAGTTTTAGGAGTTGAAAGGTAGTTATAGGACTTAGAAGTTGGGTCAAAACGACATAGTATGAGTATTAAATGCATAAGAAAATATCGAAATACACTTAAGAAATAATTATTTGAGTGACCTACGGGTTGAACCTACGATCCATAGGAGTTTCTACGGTCTATAATGGTCAACTGTAGAGTCACTTATTGGGCCCTAAAATCTATCCAACTTCTAAGAAACCTTTCTACGACCCGTCAACCTTTCTACAGCTCGTAGAACCCAAGTTCAAGCCCAAAATCTCACTAATCCTGGAACACTCCTATGGAACCCATCTACGACCCGTAATCAAAACAACGATCCGTCATATTCACTAGTAGGTCAATTTACTGAGACTTGAAAATTTCAAAACTCATCCATGATCCTACTTCCTTTCTATAGTCTATAGATTGGACTTGTGGTTTACTACTTTAGTGTAAACTGAACTTTTCCCTTTTAATCCAACCTTTTAATTTCCTTGGTGTTACAATGCACAATAAAAAAAACCTCATTCATTTTAGATGCCACTATTGACATGTCCTACTTCGAAGGTGCTAAACTTAAGAAAAATTATAGTGTGCCAAATATAATCTCGAGATGCTTACTTTAGAAAAATTATAGACTCAATTTTTTTTTAATCCAAATTGGGTGTATGGGTTTTCAATCTCATGAATCTTCAACAATATTTTATAGTATTTAAGCTCAAAACTGTCCTGAAAAAACACATTATTTCCTCTATAACATCTTATCAAATGAAAAAGTTTGATGAAAAAAAAAGTTAAAATGCATGCATCTTCATCGGTAAACTAAAGTCTCGTATAAATTCAAACAGTGTACATGCTCGTCTTGATAAATATTCATAGAGAATCCATCAAATAGCAAGAATATTGCAATCTACAATCTTTATTCTGCCTTATAGAATGGCACCAGCATAGTTAAAAGAGTTGAAAGAGCAGTTGAAATATCTCCTAGATAAGGGTTTCATTCAACCAAGTGTCTCACCTTGGGGCGCTCCAGTCTTGTTTGTGAGAAAGAAAGATGGTTCCCTTCGGATGTCTATAGATTACCGCCAGTTGAACAAGGTTACCATCAAGAATAAGTACCCTCTTCCGAGGATCGATGATCTTTTCGATCAGCTTCAGGGTGCCACCTGTTTTTCGAAGATTGACCTCAGATCAAGTTATCATCAGTTAAGAGTAAGGGAAGGTGATATTCCAAAGACAGCCTTCAGAGCCAGATATGGTCATTATGAGTTTCTAGTCATGTCCTTTGGTTTGACCAATGCACCGGCAGCTTTCATGGACTTGATGAATGGAGTCTTCAAACCTTATTTAGATATGTTTGTTATTGTCTTCATTGATGACATACTAATCTATTCAGAGAATGAAGAAGATCATGCTAGTCATCTCAAAATAGTTCTTCAGACTTTGAAAGATAAGGAGTTGTATGCCAAGTTCTCTAAGTGTGAGTTTTGGCTT